>BQMZ01000292.1:0-70174 GCA_036984285.1 Chlamydomonas sp. KOR1 | reverse complement strand
CCGCCCGTGCCTGCGGCTGTGGCGCCTGCCAGACCGTGCGGGGAGGCCGTGCCGCTAGAAGGGCCGGAGCCGTTGCGGAAGGACGGGCCGCCCATGACGCCCGGCTGCGACTGGCGGGGGCTGGGGCCGCCGTAGGCCGGCTCACCGCCGGTGCGGATGTGGAGAGCAGGGGCCGTTGCAGCAGCCGCGGGAGCGCTGCTGGGGTTGCGCGGCATGCTGCCGAACCGCACGAAGCTGCTGTCCGCCCTCGCGAGGCTGGGGGTGCTGTCCATCAGGGACGTGGCGCCACCCGGCGGCCCGGGCCCCACGCCCGCCGCTGGTGCAGCATAGGAGCGCCCGCTGCTCGCCATGGACGCGCGGTGCAGCGCCCCCTCCGACGCGCCTGCCCCAGCCTCCTCCAGCGGCACGGCCAGGCTGCCGAGGCCGAAGGCGGGCGGGCTTAGTGACGGCAGCAGCAGGTCAGGCGCCGCAGCCGCCACCGCCGGCCTTGCGAAGGCGCTGGCAGCGGACATGTGGCCCAGGGGCAGGGTAGCGGCGGAGGCTACGGCAGGCGCGGCCCCCCAGCTGGCCTCCACGGCCCTGAGGCTGGTTCCGGACGCCTCCCGCAGCACCGCCTGGGAGTCCGTGGCACTGGAGGGCGCGTCGGACCTGAGCTCCCACGGAGCAGCGTCGGTAGGGTAGCCCAGCTGTCCGACGGACAGGCGGTGGCGGGGGGACGGCGAACCCTGCGCCTGCACCTGAGACAGCGACTGCGGCCGCGAACCCGGGCTAGCTAGCCCCGGGGCATGCTGGCCATGGAAGAGCCCCCCGGAGGAGGTTGGACTGCCTTGGCCACCCACGGTGGTGCGCGGGGAGGGGATGTCGTCGTTGCCCACCAGCTTCAGCCTGGGAGGTTGAGAGGGCGAGGGTAGCGTGGTTCAAGGGAGGAGCGTCAAGTGTAATGCGGGAAACGACTCGCTGTCAAACGTGAAGAGGGCCATGATCTCAAAGCCATTCAGGCAGAGCCCTTGACAGGCTCCACTGGACACGTCATTCGGTATTGTGTAAGAGCCAATCACCAGCTCGCGCTGATATGAGTGCTCTTTGGCACAAAGCAATAACCCACGCCAGTGCTTTTAGGTGGGGAACGCAGGTACGGCCACCATCCCGGTGGATGCTCTGCACGTTGTCCCCTCGCCATCCTTGTCCACTGCTCCCGCAGCTACTTGCCTGGACCGACCCCGGGGCGAGTACTGGTCGTCAAGGGACGACGCCACCGCCAGGCGGCTGGTGGGGCTGGCCAGCGATGGCGCCGCGCCGCCCGCTTGGGCCCCCGGCCCCCCGTGGCCCCCGTACCCGGGTGCCGCGCTACCGGAGCTGGGCAGTAGCCCTGGGGATGTGGCCGGGGTGTGGCTGGCGGCGGCCGTGGGCGGGATGGTTGTGTCTATGGAGGCCACCACGGCGCTGGGCTGCCGCTGCGCCACCAGGTGGCCCATGCCCAGCTGCTGCAGGCCCTGCACCACAGCAAGGCCCACGCCGGCAGTGCTGGCGGGGGCGCCCAAGCCCGCAGCGCCCGCACCCTCCGCCGCCGGCTGCGCGCTGGCCAGGATGGCTGACGTCAGCGCAAGCGCAGTGCTGCCCTCCTGCCGGCGGCCATCCGCAGCGTCGCCCGCCCTGGGCGGCAGCGGATGGCTGCCATCGCGCTGCTGGCCGTCCGCGGCAGCGCGGCCCGCGGGCTCCTCCGCGCTGGCGTGCGGCGGCAGCCCCAGCGCGACCAGGGAGGGCAGCTGCGAGCTGCGGCCTGTGAAGCTGGGCTTCCGGCTGGTGGGCGTGTCGGGGGCCTCGCCCTGCAAGGAATTGGGGAACGGCGGAGCGTAAGAATGAGCTTGGCAAGGACCACGGTGCTGGGTAAGTGGAGTGGCTGCGGAGCTTGGCGACGACAATGCTTATACGTCATGCGTTGTGCTGAGGTCCCGCTGGTGCCTTCCAACCGCCATGGACTCACCTCCATCGCCGTCGGCGTGCTCTGTGCGGATGTGACGATGCGCAGACCAGAGGCCGGAAGGCCGCGGCCGCCCATCGAGGTGTCAATCGCCGCCTCAGATACGGCCGTGCGCAGAAAGCCGCTGCCGGCCCCGCCGCTGCCGCCTCTCCTTGCACCCCAATCCTGCACTAGATCCAGCGATGACCGCCTGGGCTCCGTGCCCCCGGCTGGCGGGCCTGCGCCCCCTGCCCTGCCCTGTGTTCCGCTGTCATGGCCTCCTGGCCCCGACGCCCGCCCCGTTGGAACATCTGTCACTGCTGTTGCGCTGTCACCTACCCCAGCTGTAAGGGAGGTAGACCCAGCGCCAGGCTGCAGCGGCAGCTGCCGCGAAGAGGCAAGGGCGTCAATATCGATGTCAAGTTGGCTGGTGCTGCTGTTCTGGGGGTGTGCTCCCGTGGTCTTCGTGGGCACGGAGCTGGTGGGGGAGGTGGGGGAGGCGGTGCGGCGCAGCTGGGCGGCGGGCGCGGGGGACGAGGAGCGCGACGGCAGGTCCCTAAAGGAGGCGGGGCTGTCCTGCAGAGCCAGGGGCACGGGAACAACGCGGTACTTACTCGCTTCGTAAAGCGCAGGTGCATGTCAGCGCAATATCCCACTTCGGCATACCTTGTTCCAGCTCACACTGGGCCCACAAGTTGAGTTTTGCAGTTGTTCACTGGATGCCCGCTTGTGGTTGAAACCTGATTGCGTCCAGTCTGCATGCATGCCGCACCCCTGCGCACCCACCAGGCCCTGGAGGCTCTCCCGCCTTGAACCCGCCGCGCCGCCGCCCTGGCCCGCCGCCCCGCCGGCCGATCCCTCAGCGTGCAGGGAGGTACGGCTGTGGCTGCGGCTGTGGCTGGGCGCCACGTGCCCCAGGTGGCCCAGGAAGCCGCCGCCGGAGCCGCTGGGCTGCAGGCCAGACCCACGCCCGTCCACGCTCTGAGAGGGGCTGTGCTGCCGCATGTCCGCGTGCAGGGTAGCATTGGCAGCGGCGCCTGCCGCTGTTGGTGCGGCTCCGCTGGCTGCAGGTGGAGGCCCGGTTGAGGCGGCGGCGGTTGGCGTCGTGGGCGGTGGGGTGGGGCCGCCGAGGTAGGGCGGCAGGAAGGGCGGGTATGGCTGGCCGTAGTGCAGGTAGGGCGGCTGCACCTGCTGGTACTGGTGCATGTGGTACAGGTAGCGGTGAAGCTCCGCATCAGGGGCATGCAGGTAGGGGGCGGGGCTGCTGGGGAGCGGGAGAGTGTACGGCGGCAGCTGGGAGGGGGTTGGCGCTGGCTGGCTTGTTGAAACTGGGGTGGGCAGCTCTGGGGATAGGGGGACCGGCGCCAAAGAGTCGAAGGAGTAAGGGGTGGAGGGCGGCGCTCGAAGGTGGGAGTATGGCATGAGGAGCTGAGCGGCGTGCACCGGTGAGGCCTGATAGGCAGCGTACGGGCTAGTGAAGGCGCTTGGAGATGCTGCGGTGGCGTAGGGGCTCGGAGGCACGCCGCTTGGCAGCGCTTGCTGCTGCGCCCACGGCTGCGGCTGCGCCAGCAACACCGGTGATAGGCCCATGGGTGTGCCGGCTGCTGCAGCTGCACCTGGCTGCGGTGAGGCTGGCTGCACCTGCGCCTGCAGCTGCGGCACTGCCCCGATGGGCTGCACGACGCCCAGCGTCCCGTCCGACATGAGCACGTACCGGGACTGCTGCTGCTGCTGCTGCACGTAGGGTAGCTGCGCGTGATGGATGGCATTGTTGTGCTGGGCAACGCCGGGAGCGAAACCCCCACCAAGCCCGCTGGAGGGAGATGGGTCCCTGGGCGTCCCAAACCCGCCGCTGGGCTGCCTGCCTCTCCCTTCGGCCCCGCCACCGCTTGGCCCAGCGTCCCCGGTCTGCACTGCGATGGAGGTTGCGGGCGGGGGCATGGCGTCCGGCAGGGGACGCGGCGGGCGGGCTGTGAGGTTGAGGCCGTGCGACTGCATGGCGGCCAGCAGGGCAGACAGCGCCTCAGCGGTCACCGTGCCGCGCACCAGGCGCTCAGAGGAGCCCTCGGCATGGGGCCGCTTGCTGCGCGACGCAGAGCCAAAGGAACGGTGGGCTGCGGCGTGGCTGCTGCGCGCCTTGTCCCGGGGCGGCAGCTCGTCCCCTGACCAGGAGCCGGAGCTGCCCTCCCAGCTACTGGCCTCGCCGGAGGATGGGGCCTGTGGGGCGTGTCCGGCAGGCAGTTGAGGGTGCCGAAGGGTAGGAAAGAGACGAGAGACGAAAGTGGTGGACGACAGACCTTAACGAACTAACATCCGTACATCAACATCTGAATTGCCGTCGCCGTCACGCCTGTGAATGCTCACCTCGTATACTGGCCGACGTGCAGAAGTCCGCGTGGGGGCATCACGGTACGGTTGGGGCTGACGGACTTCCTCAGGGGCGCGGTACCTGGCATGACGGTGGAATGTGTCGTGCTGATGGGAGCTGCGGGGATGAGCTATGTGCTGTGCTACATGGGGTTGGCCCCCTGACGCTGGTTCGGCCCGGTGTCGGGTGGTTTGATGCTGCCGTTGCAGCTGGTCATCACCCAACCGGTGCTCCCCCGCTGTGTCAGAGCGACGCTGCAGTTGCTGCACCTGAATCTCCTCAGCTGCCTTGCGCTCCGAGAGTACCCGAAGGGCTTGCTTGGCAAACAACAGCTGCAGGGCAAGGGAGAGGAATTGTATTAGGGCGCGGCTTTATGTAGCAGGCACACGGTGCAAGCGGGACCCACCTTGACGCTATCGGCGGCATACCCAACGGAGCTGTCCGACGTTTGGAGAGTGTCCAACAGCTTACGAGCGTCGCTTTTTATCCGTGCATTGCGGTTGGCTGCAAAGCTGTTTGCAGCTTGGAGCGCAGACTGCAGTCATGTCAAGGCACCCAGTCAAAGTTACAATAAACCGGAACCGCGCATGCGCCTCGGGCCAGACTAGACAATTATAAACCTTTGTTGGTTGGTAAGGTGCAGTGCCTTCGTTTGGGCTTGAGGCGTCGAGCTGCTGAGCTTGTAATGCTTGTCTCTTGCACCGCAACCTCTCCAGCTCCCGCTGCGTTCTGTTCCAGCGGGCGTTAGGTGAAGTTTCATCGTTCTCCATCTGGCGATATCATGCCCGTCCCCGACCGAAGTCTCGCGTCATGGCGAGGACCCAGAACTGCACGCAAGGCGATTGCGGTATTGGACAGCTAATACAGCACAAGTGTTGTCTGCGTTGTCTTAGGCAATTGCACGGGTTCGCCTGCGTATTGCCGTGAGCTAGGCCGTGCAAGGACCAAGGGAGCCCCCTTTCTGGGGCCTGCCCATGCATGTGGAGCCATCGCAACCGTAGGGGTGGTGCCCAACATCAGCGAGCCTCATCAGCTACACAACCGTACCTAAGGGACTGGTCACCTTGCACATATGCACGTGAGATTTCCCCAACAAAACCCCGCACAGATTCCAGCAAGGTAAGCCAAAATCGGTTCAGGCAGGGGAGGTTCCCACTTGCGCAGCCACACCCAGGGCGGCAGGGGCCACACCACGCCACTGTCGTGCGCAGAGAGGTGGCAAGGTGACAACACCCTGATTGACACCTGGCAAGTCATGGCATCAACCACACGGCCACCAGGCCCCGAAGCACGGAAGCAGTACGTCCATGGCACAGCAGAGCACAGCGCCACAGCCCGCTCCACACGGCTGCCAAAGCGCCGGTACCCTCACGGCAACGATGCAAGCGCTGGTGGCCCAGGTGAAGCGTCACATCGCAGGCAAGGCACGGCACATCCCGCACGGTCGACGAGCCACCGACTACGTACTTACTACTGGCTGGAGGCAACAGCGGGTCCAACCAGCGCCGGGTTTTTGTGACCGTGCGGTACCAACCTGTCAGGAAGCAAGCGCAAGCACACCTGTCCACCACACGACATGCCAAACAGCGTGTAGGCAATTATATGGTCCCCATACCGGTTGTCATTGTTCCGCATCACTCGTCCTTATGACCCCATGGCTCGCCGGCCGTGCTCCCATTGGGATCTGTAACCGGTAACCGGTACGCTTGCACTCTTCCGCACCGCCGTGCGCTCACACCCCTCTGCCCGGCAGTGCGACCCTAGTGCAAAGTGGCAGCAACACCGTTCAGGGAGCCTCACAGTTCAGTCTCCATTTTCCGACCGTGTACGTTCGCGGAGCCACACGCCCGTACATCTTGGACCCCCTCCCGCCTTCCCACATGCGTGCACCAGTGCGTGCGCCCGTGCCCCGTACCCTGGCAATTGATTGCACCTATGCCCTTCCCTGCTCCTGTGCTCTGCCGCCCGTGCCAGCCCCGTACAATCACCATGGATGCGCGAGCCTCGCTACGCCTTCACAACCTCGCTGGCTGTCATGCAGGGTCGAAGGGTGTGCGGCTCGGTTCACATGGCCTTCCCCTCAATGACTGGCTTAACGGCCAACACAAGCCTGCAACCATGCCCGTCATCGCCGCCCTGCCTGCAATCCGCACAGCCATGCTACCACCTCCGGTGCCGCCCCACTCTGCCGCGCCGCAGCAGCGCCCTGCCAGCCTTCGCCCTACCAGGCACCCCGCCCCACCCCATCACCAAATGCACAACCGACAGCGGGCACACCGCCTCCGCCTCCGCCAGCAGATCCTCGTGCAGGTGAGTCACCAGGCGCCGCAGGCACCTCAGGGTTGCCACGTATCCCCTGCACCCCGCCACACTGTACGGGTCCCGGCCTGCACGGGTCCAGTTCTTGCACCCAGCGACTGCCGCCAGCCACTCCAGCACCTCCTCGCAGCCGCATTTGGCCGCGTACAACGGCACCCGGGGCCCCAGCCTCACGCGCCGCTCCTCAACGAGACAGGGCAAAGTGGCGAGGTCTCCCTTGGAAGCCGCACCCGCCAGCGCCTACTCACGCGCCCCCATGCGGCAGCCAGCCTGCCGCAGCAGCCTCACCGCTGGCAGCAGCTGAGACTGCGCACCCGGGCCCTCCCGAACCCCATGGCGGGCCCAAGCGGTGGTTAACCCCGCAACCGTCAGCCCCTCCATGGGGCAGTGCGCCTCCTGCAGCAGCCATCGCAGCATGGGGAAGTCGCCGTGCTCGCAGGCCAGCTGAACAGCATGCGGGGTCAGCAACACGCCACTTTTCTGCAGCCACGCAATCAGTTCCACGCTTCCAGAATCCACCGCCGCATGCAGCAGCCACCCGTGCTCCGGATCGTCGTGCAGCGCGATGCCGCACTCCTGGTGCAGGTAGCGCACCACCCCCAGGTGCCCGCCCTGCGCCGCCAGGGCCAGCAGCTCCCCCGGATTCCCCAGCTGCCCCAGCACCACGCCATGCTGCTGCAGCCACCGCAGGTTGTCAATGCGACCGCCCACCTCCCGCACCAGCCACTCCAGCGTGGCGGTACTGCACGTCTTCATGGCGTACGTGACCAGGGGAAGCTTCCGCATGTCCATTCCCCGGCCCCGTACCCACATCATGATGGGCGCGCTGTTGGGCGCCTGGATCGCGCTGTGGCACACCTGCCCCATCGCTGCAGCTCGTCCAGCTGGTCGGTGTCGCGGGGGAGCAGCCAGTCCAGCTTGGGGAGGGCGTGGGCGCCACCGCCGGCAGCCACACGGCACACGAGCGCCTTGTGGACCTGCTTGAAGCATGTGCTGCTGTCCAGGCGGCTGTGCAGCAGCAGGGTGTCCTGCAGGGCGGCCAGGTCGCATTGCGGCAGGGCGGCCAGGTCGCATTGCGGCAGGGCGGCCAGGTCGCATTGCGGCAGGGCGGCCAGGTCCAGCGGAAGGCGGTGGCACAGAAGCCTGGGCAGCAGGTGCAGGTGGCTGGCGGACGCGGCAGCAGAGCCCGGGTCTCCCTCAGTGAGGTCGACGGTGAGTTTGCTTAGGAGATCCACTTCAGGCGGTAGCACCTCTTGCGCAATGCCGGGGCCCACCAGGGCCCACACCGCCTCCACGTTGGCCTCACAGCCGGTGGATGCAGCTGTGCGCAACACTACCAGCTTGCCGCGGGATGACAGCTGCCTCTGGCGCGGCTCCGTGCCCGCCCGCCACTGCTGCGCCACGTGTGGGCTGATGGGGAGGCCTAGCCGCACGGTGCGGTGGGCGGGGTCGCTGAAGCGGGCTGCTGCGGCCTTGCACACCAGCCGGGCGCTGCAGGCGCGCTCTTGGGTCGGCAGTAGCTGCAGGTCGGCAGGCAGCGGGAGGCCGCAAGACTGCACGCTTGACCAACTGGTTGTCGCGGCAGCACGATGCCCTTCTTGTCTTTCTTGTCGTCTTTTGGTCACTGTCATGAGACTCGTCACTGCTTCGCACGGCTGCATTGTCAGGCACAACAGCCATGCCCAGTGGCTTCCGACGAGTGTCGACTTCCCGCGATGCTGCAGCCGCGGTGTTCTGACTGTTCCTGCTGGCAGCTTGGGCAGAGACCACCAGCCTCTACAGCGCCATGGACGTCCGGAAACTCCGTGAGGCCCGGGAGACCCGCCCCTGCCCCCCCCCCCAAGAGGACCAAAAGCCCGGACGGCGGGAAATCGCAGTAACTGGTTTGCGAAGACGATAACTGTGGAACCAGAGTGTCTTCTATTCTTGAGCGCTCTACCATGTGCCGAAACGCACGCTCCCGCACCGCACTAACCAGGCACTAACAAGCAAATACGAGACGTCCTTTGCTTGGTTATGCACCATGCCCCAGCACAGTTTAGGTTCTATGCATACGGTTTGCAGTGTGCAGAGCCTTTGCGTTTGCCGTGCTGTTACGTCATGGTCGTGGTCTCAGTCCCAACCAAGGGATGCCCCCGTCGTCACCAGCTGCCCCCCTCTGCCCCCTTCGTCCAACTGTCTGGTCCCAACCTTCACAACCAGTACCGTAGCCATGCCGAGGTCAGCCTGGACCTGATCGCACTCGCTTGGGGTGTCGGGCCCGTAGGAAACCCACATTTTGTGGCGAGCGCTTGGTTCAGGTAGGTCAGGGTAGGTACGATGGTCAGGGCCTCAGCGGCCCCAGATTTGGTCCCCTTCCAGAGCCCAGCCCCGTCCGGCTCACAGGGCTGGTCCCCGCCAATAGGGACACGGGGATTCCCACCATTCTCGCTGTACGGAAAGGAAGCACCAGCTCAATTAAAGTTCAGGCCACGACATGCGGGTCTCAAGTTCACATCAAAATAGCCTGGCCCCGCCCCCACATACCTTCTCGCTAAGACGCAAGCTATCGCTGGGTGTTGGATCGGTACTGGTGGAAGTTGAGGGGCACTGGTGGCGCCGTGAGGTGGAGGGCTTCGGCAAGAAAAGTTGGCGTTTGTGGCCGTTTCAGTTTGCTTTTTGAGGGTGATGAATACCGGTAGTTCTTGGGGCAAACCGTGCCGACCTAAGAGTCTTAAGCTTGGACTGGGAAGCAGGGGAGAGGATCTCCGCTGCTGGGCTATGGCCCAATGCCTGGGCAACTTTAGCACCTTATATATAGAACCAGGCGGCAAGCTTACTGCGTGGTTTGCACCCTGCACATGGCTTCACACTGTGCCATGTCCATCTCGTACGATCAGCCACCGCACAAGGCAGTGTTTGGCACGCGTGATGAGCCACTTGCATCTTAGCGTCAATCCGCAGAGAAAGAGTATTGTGCAGTGCATCCAGACATGCATGTGCTCTTCTTGGTGATGGCTCCCCTGGCATGAACCTCACTAGTACGGGTACACCAGCCGTATGCCATGCCGCTTTGTTTGTGTGCAAGGCCACGGGTGTTCAAGGTCCCGACACACCCGATCAGGCAGTGCAACCTGTCAGTAGGCCGCACGCTACACACGTGGCATGTGCCAGTACGGCTGCACTGCTGGTCCTATGCGCATCCCTCCATTTCTACCCTAATACCATGCGCCAACGCGCCCTTAACCTGTAGAAGTGCAAAAGGCTGCCTGGGCCATGTCCCCCACTTTCTGCATCCCACACATAGCGGGTTGAGGGCCACACTCCTCTCTGGAGTCCACACGCCGCGCAAGACAATTCCTCGCAATACGTTCGTCTCGCTCAAGATGCATTGCCTGATGAACAGGACACTCCGCATTGCTGCAATGCTATGCACGGTCAAGCCATGCATGCATTTTGGTCACCCCTATCAGGGGAGCTCCCGTGATTTTACTAGCCCAAAGTGTTCCCACCGGAACAGCCTCAAGTGCTTACCACGTCCACTTAGTGCACGTGCGTAGGCTGTATTAGGCTGTATTAGGCTGTAATAAAGAGCCTGGTCCTTGTCCAGGATACGCAGGTGAATCAGAGGGCCAGATGGCCGCCGGACCCGCAGAACGACCTTCAGCCTTGCAGGTACAGCGACAGCATGGCTGGGTGAATAGGGTCCGCCGCACCCCTGCCCGCGCCGTCGAGCTTCTCTACGTGCCCCACACCCAAGCCCTCGGGCCCCGCCGCCGTGGCTGGGCGCTGGGCCTGCGGGTGCAGCTGCAGCGCCAGGTAGGAGGGGCAGCGGGGCTGCGGCCGCGGCCTTCGCACGCCCGCCACGCCGCCTGCAGCCAGCGGCGACAGCGGCTGCGGGCCCAGGGCCACGGCAGGGGCACCGCCCACGCGTTCGCCCGGTGGCATGGCTGCAGCTTGCCCCTGCACCTGCCCTGGTGCGTTCAGGTCCCCGGGCAGGGCTGCTGCCGCGAGTGCACCGGGTAAAGAGGATGGCGCCGCCGGCCGCAGCGGGCTGTGCCCCCAGCCCTGCGGCGGGTCGGGGCCCAGGCCCGCAGCGGGATGCATGAAGTGGGCCATCCGCACAGGTGTGCGGGGTGGGTCCCTAGGCCGCTGGAAGTTGGGACTCCCAGTGCGGCCACTAGTATCGGGCAGTGCGAAGCCTGCTGCGGCGAATGCATGCCCTGCATGGTGGTATTGGAGGTACAGCGGCTGCTCCTGGTGCTGCTGTTGGCGTTGCGGCTGCGGCCTGCCCGCATGCTGTGCATCTGGCGGCAGCGGCAGAAGCGGCGCGCCCGGCCCCTCCTTCGCCCAGGAGCCCGGCGGCGGCGACCCCGCCGCCGTTTTCGCCGCTACGCTACCCCACACCCCGGTGCCGCGGCTGCCTGCTGCCGCCGCCGCCGCTGCTGCCACCGCCCTGAGGCGCTCCGCCCTCCTGCTGCGTGTGACGTGCAGCCAGCGCCGCGCAAAGGGCTCGGCGCGTGCCAGTTGCTGCGCCAGGCGGCGGGCCTACGGGGCAGGGCGGAGGCAACACCCGCATTAGACACAATCCGACAAACGCGTACAGCTGGTCCATCAGACAGTGACAAAGAGACGGCAAGGCGTGATACCCTTCAAGAGGAGACGGAGCTGTGGACACGAGCCGTGTTAACCCACCCCGCGCCCCACCTGCTCCGCCGCCAGCAGCTGCAGGCGCTGCTGCCGCGCCGCACCGCCCGCCTCCAGCCAGCGCACGGCGCCCTGCCGCCGCAGCCGCGCCACGTACTGCGCCCGGGCGGCCGCGTAGCCCCGGCGCTTGGCGGCCCGGTAGCGGCCATACCACCTGCAAGCAAGCACGCACGCATACGCAGCATAGCACCGGAGGCACATCATATGCGCCATGTAATGAAAACCCATGTCCAGGACTGTACAATTGGCAAGTGAGCATTTGCTACATCCGGGCGGAGAGCCATTCTGAAGTGGCCATCTCGCAGCGCTTGCTTCCCTCCCTTGGCTTACGCGAGCGCCTCCAGCCCAGCCGCCAGCAGCCGCCGCCGCTCGTGGTTCAACGCCGCCGCCAGCCGCCGCCTCTTGGCCCGCCGCGCCGCCACGTGCGCCGCCAGCGCCCCCAGCGTGCGCAGCAGGGCACGGCGGGACCACAGCGCGCGCGCCTGCGCCTCCCGCAGCCGCCGCGCGCGGCAGGCCGCCAGCGCCAGCGCCCACGCGGCCAGGGAGCGCCGCAGCAGCCACTGACGGCGGGATGCCTCGGCGCGAAGCACCTGAAGAAGGGCGGAGGAGGGAGTCCGTAGCGTGAATGCAGTCGAATGGGGCCGGTGGGTCACGCCCACCGGACCGTTCGTTTCCTGTACTTGGTGGTGGCTTCAATCCATATATATGTCACGCGCCTCCCAACCCATCACTTGCCAGTCACACGTGGGCGCCTGTAGGCGTCCTTCCAAACATAGCACACGCAGCCCAGGCTCTGACACCAAGCTTACAGTGCCCGCCAGTAGCCCGTCCATCCCCTCCACCCACCATCCACCGCTTGACGGCCAGCCTGCTCGCCGCCTCCCCCCATGCCGCCAGCACGCGCCGCACCGTCGCCGCTCGCAGGGCTGCCACCGCCGCCTCCAGCCGGAGCTCCGCCGCCGCCCGCGCCGCCGCCGCCGCCGTCACCGCCGCCGCCCAGCGCTGCAGCGAGCGGCGCAGCAGCCGCAGGGAGGCGAAGCCGCCGGCCTGCAGCAGGACCACGCGCTTGGCGGCAAGCCTGCAGGAGGAGGGCGGGGCGCCGGGGGACGGAGGCGCTACAGGTGGGAACACGAGAGTCACTCTGGAGCGCCACGCCCCATCGGAGGCAGTTGTGACACTATTTACGTACTTCAGGGGCCAAACAGTGGAAGCTGGAACAATGAACAGGGTGCCTAACTGAAGGCACAATCAGTGGCGCGCCAGGGTAGGGCACACTCGAGGCTACATCGTTGGGCTCGTGTGAGCCTCGCATGCCTACCGCTCAGCTTGCTGCGCCCAGCCGGCGAGCACGTGCCGCGTCAACCTGGCCCGCCAGTGCGCCCGGGCGCCGGCCAGCACGTGGCGCTTGGCCGCGGCGGCGGGGACGTACTGCCGCCGCCAGGCCGCAAGCGCAGCCGCCGCCAGCCGCAGAGCGTGCAGGGTGGCCAGGTCGGCCCACAGCTGCGCCTTGTCGCGCCGCCGGGCCACCGCGCGGAGGAGGGCGCGCAGGCCCCGGCGCAGCAGTGACAAGTACCTGGGGCAGGGCGGGCGGCGGGGGGAGATGCCGGGCCGGCTTACCGCGCCTTTCTGGAGGGCCAGTGGCGCCCATCTTGATAAGCCAAACGTGCGCATCCATAGCTAGCGCTCTGTCAGTCTTTTGCGGCACCGACGGCATGCCTCCAGCTACATGCTACAGTGGGTGCAGGCTCCTTACCAAACAAGCGTTGGGGATCAGGCAGGCAGACGCCGCACCTGTGCCTGACGGCCTTGCGGCGGGCCAGCTCCGCAGCGGCCTTGCGCTGCGCGAGGGCAAGCCATGTGGCCAGCGCAGTGGCCACCAGCCGCTGGGGGCGGTGCAGCACAGCCGCGGCCTTCATGCGCCGTCGCCTGAGGGTGATGGTTGCATAGAGGGGCAGGGCGAGGGGGTGGATGGAATCATGGGCATCGCGTGGTGCAGGTACTACCAACCCCGCTTGCATCCCTTTAGGGTGAAGTCCCGACGCAGCAGGGCCGCCAGCCCAGCTACGCTACCCTGGATCATAATGCGGTGAGGGGAAAGGCTGCACCGGCGTGCGACACAGGTGTACGGACGCAAGAGGAGTGCATATCCCAATTCCACAGCTACGCACTAGTGCAAGCAGGTACCAAGACACTGCCCGGGTTGTCGGTCTACCGCGTCCGCCTACCACGTGTAACGCTTCCACGCCGTCATGGCCCGCCGCAGCAGCCCCCGCCGCCAGTGCGCCTCCGCTGCCTCTGCCGCCAGGGCCTTGGCCGCCAGCCGCGCCGCCTCCCGCCGCCACGCGCCCACAGCCGCGTGCAGGGCCCTGCCGCGGTGCCACGCCGCCGCCCGCTCCCGCGCCTGCGCCATGCGGCGCCACGCAGCGGCGCGGCCCCGCCACGTGGCCAGGCCAGCAGCCAGCACCAACCGCCCCACGCGCTGGCAAGCAAGCTGTGGGACAGGGAATCGTGATGTGCATGCGGGCACATCGCTCGACAATATCCCTTGAGCTTAACGGTTCCTGCCTAATGCACTGGCCCATGTTGGTTATTGTCATGCAAGACGCGCTTACTCCTACGTGGCGCAATTCAGACTCAAACGTTACTCTAAGGCGGCCTACCGCCCTCGGCCCTTACTCACCGCCTGCAGCTCCCTCTTGGCGGCCCGGCGCTCCGCATAGCGCCGCAGCACCGCCCATGCCGCACGCAGCAGCACCGCAGCTCGCAGCTCGGCGCAGCGCTGCCCCGCCGCCACCTCCAACGCACACCACCAGCGGCCCCACGCCACTGCCAGCCGCATGCGGCGACCCACTGCGGCCACACAGGGGTGTACGTCAACGGGGTGGTGCGGCAGCGAGTCAACGGAAACGCAGGAGAACCAGCGCTTAGCGATGAGGCTGCAGCACAGGATGCTTCTCTCTTCACGGCGTGTAGGAGTAAAACTGCAGCGAGCCGGAGCGTGAGAGGTCATAACGCCACTAAAGAAAGCTCCAACGCCTCCTTTCTACTGCCCATGCAGCAAGCTAGGAGCTACGCCCATCCTTTACGGGCATGGGCTCGGCATGGTCCGGCACCCACCGCACCTTTCTGCATCTCCGCCGCGCACGCCCTCAGGTGCCGCTCACGTGCTGCCTGCCGCCGCCAGCCCCAGCACACCACCAGCTGCCGCCAGCGCCGCATGTAGGCTTCAGCGTAGCGCCCCCGCTGCCGCCGAGCGCGCTTCGCGGCGGCGTAGGCCTGCACACAGGCGTACGCACACACGTGGCAACTTGGGCACCGTGTAGCACACGCTGATCCTCAAGAGAGGCAACGCGTGCGGGCGGCAGCTGCGCTAAGAACCATGCAACAGGCGTGCAAAGGAGGAGAGGGGCAGCCGCAGGACGCACCCGCCACTCCTGCAGCGCCACCAGCGTTGTGTCCGCTCGCAGTCGCTCCCTGGCCGCGCCCATGGCCGCCGCCCCCGCCGCCCGCATGGCGCCGCACCACGCCGCCGCCACCCGCCAGCGCCGTACCGCAGACCGCAGTGCCCAGCGCCGCCGGAACGCCGCTGCCACGCCCTCCGCCGCCGCCTTCCACGCCACCAGCGCCCTACGGCCCTTGAGCCCCGCCAGCACCCTCCGACGCAGCGCCACTGCGTGGTGTGCGTCCGCGTCCGCCTGCCGCTGCGCCTTGCGGCGGCGAGATAGCACCCACGCCCGCCAGCGGCGCAGGGCGCGCGTCAGCACAGTGAAGCTCCAGTAGAAGAGGGCCTGGCGTTGGGGGTCGTGGGGCGGGGAAATGCGCCAGACACATAAACGGCATGTTGGCTGGAGGTGGCGGTGCACTCATTGCTGGCAAGGCCATGGTCGCCAGCAGTACACAACCCAATGCGTTTCACAGAAGTGGTCCGGCAACCTCTGTCACCGTGACACCGAGACTGCCCAGCAATCACCGCATGCGTCTCTGGCCCCCACCTGCAGCTGCATGCGCCGCTTGTCCGCTGAGTAGTAGCAGCGCTGCCGCCACGCGCGAAGGCAGGCCCGCGCCACGCGCCCGGCCCTGCGTGCAGCAAGGACAGCAACACACATAGGTCGACTGCAACGTATGCAACGATGCGCAGTAATTCACTCATGGCCCGCCGGGTACCAACGGAAAGCCTGGAGAGCCAGGGTTGAGGTGGGATGCAGGCAGAGGAAAGCGGGAGCATCACATCACGCCCACCGTCCCTTGCCATACCTGGCTGCTGCTGCCGCCTGGAGCACCGCCCGCAGCTGCGCCGCCCTCAGCGCCACCGAGTGCCATGCCTGCGGGGCAGGAGCAAGGAAGGGGAGGGGGGTAACCGCAGAGAGGGGAAGGAGGGAGGCGGCGTGGGGCAGCAGTACTGGGGCATCCGCCGCCCGCTGTGCTTAAGCACGGTCATATGTCGCCTAACCTGGGCCTAGTCCTTGCACTTGTGCACCTCCAAGTGTGCCCGCCTGTCTGTGACCGCTCCCACGACCTCCCACCCCACCCTCAGCCAGGCGCCCAGCCCCAGGTAGGCCCGCCGCAGGGCAAACACCGCCGCCTGGCGCTGCCGGCCCCGCCCCGCCGCCACCTGGGCCCTCCACGCCAGCATCGCGGCAAGCAGCAGCCGGCGGCAGTAGTGCCTGCAGCAAGGACACACGCGCAATGTCGGCCGGCTGAGAAGTGCGTACTCACTCAGATCAGGGAAGCGTCTGGCCCCATTCCCCTGCTTGCCACGCCACAGGGATGTGCCCCCCACCTGTGTGCCGCCAGCGCCCGCAGCCTGCCCCTGGCGAAGCGCTTCCAGTGGTCCACCACGATGCGCGCCACAGCACGCCGGTGCCGCCGCCGGGCCTGGCGGGCGGCCTCCTCGGCGTCGGGGGCGGGCAGCGGGTCAGAAGCCCCGGGGCCGGGGCCGGCGAAGGACAAGGGCGCCATCACTGAGTCCCATATCCTCATGGCTTCGGCACCGGGTGGCTGCGCTGGGTGTAGGTTGGGCCGCGCAGCAGCATCGGGGGCCGGCGCTGGTGGTGCTCTGGGCTGCGCTGGGCGTCGCGGGAGTTGCAGTGGGTGTGCGGCGTGGTGTAAGAAGCCGCCCACAGCTGACGCGGGCCCTACCGTGCTGCTTGGTGCTGGGGCTGTGTGGAGGCTGCGGTGGTGCGAGTGGATGGCCCCGCCAGCGGCCCTGTGTGATGCAGGCGCCACATGGGTTGCTGGGAGGTCGGGTGTTGCTGCTGGTTGGGCCGGTGGACCTTGCGAGGAGGGGCCCGGGGCTGCGCCTTGCTCCACATGCCCGGTCCACCGGGGGATGCGTGAGAGCCCTCCTTGCCGCTGCTGACCAGTTCTTGGCTGAGCGAAGAGTGCTTGTTGGGATGGCGCGGCCCAGCTTAGCTCCTGCTGTGCCCCCCTAAGTATAGCAGGTGGGGAACCTTGGGGTTGCGCAGAGGGGTCCTGTGCTGGCTGCGAAGTACCCCGCTCTGTGACATAATACACCGAGTTTGCTTTTGGAGACCGCGGCTTGAATGTGATACCAACTTTTGATGCATGTATAACAAGGTGGTTCACATCTATGGGCTGCAGAGGCGGTTCTGGCTGTCCTATTTCCATGGTCAGCCTTGACAGCCCCCAGCAGCTCGCCCGGACGCTGCTTTGCTGTCCATCAGAAGTTTCTACTACATCAGCCTCATCAATATGTCACATACTAATTGCAACTGCCGTGTCGAAAACTAGCCCGCTGCGGTCAGCGGTCGTTCACGTTCCAGCTGCACACGGGGCAACTCTCTGTCAACATCTATGTCATGGACACATTGTAGCACATGCACTGCTGTAAGACCAAAACCAAACCAAAAGTCCAAAACGCCGGCGGTTGCTGTCGTTGCTGCTGCGTGCTGCGCGCCTAGTTCTTTTGCTTGTCGCCTCTGCTCGTCTGCTGCCAGTTCAGCAGCTAGTACAGGGCATTCAACCGCAAACCGCTGCTCTCTTCTTAGCATAATCGTTTCAGGACACAGAACCTTGCTGTTATCATCTAGGACTCTCCCAGCTCCCTGGGCACACAGGCTTTAACATTTTGATAGACTTTGGCTTTTGCACTCTCTACAATGTACATTTTCACTTACCACAGACTATTGGGAGGATGAACGTGCTGAGCAAAGGCTGGACCAGCGACCATGCTCTCCTGACAATAGTGAACTGTGTGTGTAGCGTTGCTACGTCACTTCGCGTTCTTAGGCGGTAATGGAAGCTCCGGGAGCAGTGGTAGGAGCCGGAAGTGCTGCCGTGGCGCCAGGCAGCGGTGGCAAGGCTCGGGGGCGCAAGCCTGGCGCCGGAGGCACCAAGGCCAGGGGCGCCGACGGCACCCCCGGCAAAGTCCGGGACGGCGCAGCTGGGGGAGCTCCAGGGTCAGCCCCAGGCGACGGGGCTGGGGCAGGGGGTTCGGGCGCGGGCGGCAGCGGCACCGCTGCCGCGGGCGGCCCCCTGGCTGCCAGTGGCGGTGTGGCCAAGAAGCGCGGGCGGCCCAAGCAGGGCAAGGCCACGGCGGGGGCGGAAGCGGCCTCCGCAGCGGCGGCAGCAGCAGCAGGTGTGCCTGTGGGGGTTGCGGCTGTCGCCTCGGTCGTTGGCCGCGGGCTGCCATCAGCGCTCTGAGAGTGCTTGGCAGACGTGGAGAACGGGAGGGCCAGGGTGCACGGACATTCCCGGCAGGAATAGGCTCATCTGGGGTGTGTAAGGCAGCAGGAAGCTGCCTGCCGTACAATACGGGGTTCTAAGCCACATCACAGGCATGTGGTCTGGCATTCGCTTTCGTACTCGGGCCCCGCTTGGGAAGAGATCGTCAGAAGTTGTGGATAGATTAGGGAGCAGGCGCGTGGTGTCCGTCGCATTGGGCACCTCTGATTGACGATATTCAGCCGGAGTGGGTACGCAATCCGCCCTTTGAGGGGGGCTGCGGTGCCGAGGGCGGCAGCCGGTGGGCCAGGGAGGGGAGGGAGGGAAAGCAAAGGGGGCCCCAGGCTGCGCCGCCTCGTTGGCTGAAACCACTCGTCAGGTGCAAGCGGTGGGGCCCAGCAGTACGGTACAGGTCAGCGCAGAGCATCCCCGCGTCCATCCCGTGACCGCACCGTCACCGGTTGGCTGGCTACCCCACCCCCGCCCCGACCCTTCAACACCCTGTCGGCCGTGCTGCCTCACTCCTCTGCCTCCACCCCTTTTTTTCCCAGCGGCCGCCGCCTACGAGTCCGACGGGCGGGAGGAGCCCCCGCCCGACACGCTGCACAGCTTCAGGGGCACCTTCGCCAAGGAGCGTGAGTCGGGGTGGGTGGGGGGCGTGGATGGACCCATGGGGAATCCCGCGCCCCACAGCCCGCAGCACGGTGGTCCTGCTGCCAGCGGGGTGGTTGAGATCCGCACCAGCGCACCAAAGCCTGGGGGGAGTGCACAGTTCCAAGTTAGGGCGGCCATGCCCGCCTGCAGGACTCCCTCAGCTTATGGGGTTGCAGGCACGGGCGACGGGAGGTGTCAGGCACCCGGACACGCGGTGTGTGCCCCTCCTGTGCGGCTGTGCCCCCTTATTCCAAGCGAGACACCGCCCACGCGCCACTTTACAAATGCTGCCCATCATAAGCCGCAACCTACCTACCTTGAGATCCCTATACGCGATCCCCTCGCCCTCCCTCCCTACCTTCCGCCTGCCCCCTCCCTGCCCCTGCCCCAGTCAAGACCCTGATGTACGGCTTCGGCGACAGCCCCAACCCCATCCAGGAGACGGTGGACGTGGTGGAGGTGGGCGCAGGGGCACGGGCAAGCTGATCAGTAGTGGCGGCCAGGGGTGGGGTGCGGGACACAGTGGATAGGTGTGATGTGCTCGGGAATGAGGCAGGAGCGGTGGGAGGACAAGGGCATGGGCCCCAAACGGGGGCAGGTCAGTACCGTTAGGAACACTGCGGAGATGCATCCTTAAAGCGAGCAGTGTTGGCGTGGGGGCAACTTTCACACCCCTATCTGCGGCTGTACGGTTGGGCGAAGGCAGCATCCCGACCCACTGCCCGTGGCGCAGCCGCTCCCGCTCCCCTTCCTGCCTCCGACGCCTTGATCGCCACACACTCACTGCGGAGTACTTCCGTAATTCCTTGCGTTGTAAGTTAGATGTACTTTTGCTGTCCCCTTCAGGACATTCTGGTCGAGTATGTGCGCGAGACGGTGTGTGCTGCGCTGTCGGAGGCGGGGCGCCTGGGCAAGCTGGCGGAGCGGGACAGGGCCACGGGGCAGCCCAAGCTCAAGGTGGGAAGGGCGCGGGGGGGGAACAGGGGGGGGAGGTACTGTGTTCGGGGGGAGCTGGGGCGGGGAGCGGGGAGGGAGCTAGGCGGAGGTTGCAAGTAGTTTGGCGGTGGGTGGGAACGCAGGGGCGTGGCTGCGGCGCAGCTCATGGGAAGGAAGGGGAACGAGGCGTCTCGCAGTGCGAGTTGCGGCTAATACACGGCTTGGGATTTCAGGCGAGCACACACGCGCGACGAAACTCGGCTACCAGCACTACTGCCACGCTCCCACCAGCACCCTCTCCTGCCCCTGCAGATTGACGAGAAGGACATCCTGTTCCTGGTTCGCAAGGTGAGGTGCAGTCTGAGTCCCGCCCTTTAAAACTATGCATTTGTTGGGGCTTGCTGCAGGGTGAAAACCCCGCCGTGTTCCCGATAGCAGGGACCGGCCCTCTGTCCGTGCTGGGACGGGTCTGCATCCCGGAAGAGGACAAAAGCTGTAGCTGCTACAGTCGAGTTGGGGTAGCCTGGAAGTCGGCCCGCCGCAGTGAGCCCGACACACACGCTGCCGGCTGGGTCCTGACGCACATGCATGCCATGACGCACTGGTGGCAGTGGTGTGCGTGTGCCGGTGGGTCATGTGTGCACGTGAGACGTGACCGCCGCACGCCGCATGCCGCATGGAGCTGGAGCCCTTGCAGCGCACACACCGTGCCGTGCCATGGCCTTGCCGCCACTCCAACCTCGCCCTTTACCCCATTCTCACCCAACCTTCCCATTCCCCCCTGCCGCCCCCAGGACCCCAAGAAGTACAACCGCATCCGCGACCTGCTGGAGATGCAGCAGATGATCAAGGAGGCGCGCAAGGTGGGTTGCGGTCGAGGAGGGAGCACGGTGTGCAACGGGCGGAGGCGGGGTGGGGTGGGGGCATGAAGGGTCGGGGCTGCGTGCGTACACGAGCGTGAGGCGGTGAGGGTATGTGCGCATGTGTGTGGGATGGCGGCGCTTGCGGGGAGGCACCCGGCTCTGTTGCGGGGCAGGCCAGCGCGTGGGCCACTGCTGCGGCGTGCCTTATGGTTATGCGCCCGTGGCAGCCAAAACCAACACGCGCGACTCTGCCACCCTGCCCCATCCGCCCTGCAGATGGTTGACGCCACGGAGATTGAGCGGTTGGGCACTGCGGTGGAGGCGGAGGGCGGCACGGAGGCGGGGCCGGGCGAGGGCGGCGAGGAGCTGCTGGGGGAGGAGGACGTGGACCTGGAGCAGCTGGGCTGACACGTGCAGACGTGTTCATGCCGTTGCTGTTAAACTGTGTGGCCTCCATGTACGGCCGATGGCACTACGCGACCGTGTCGACTGTTGCCACGTCGAGCTTACCTGTGGCGCTCCTCGATTTAGCAAGTACGCTCCAGATACGCATAAGGCAGCCGGCCCGCATCGCAGTCAACTGACTTTGAGAGTTTCCACCATGCTAACATGCTCTTTTTCGCTTTGCTAGTGCTGTTGGCGTGTCAGTGCGTGACGATGGGTGATCCGCTGGGCTGGGGTTGGCGGTGACGGTGTGCGTCCGCATCAGCATGGTCCGCATGGTGAAGGTGGAGTTACGCTGCTAGGGGTTGTACATTTGTGGGGACAGGGCAATAGGCCCGCAGGCCGCAGCCAGATTGGGCAAGGCCCGAGCCCCAGCTGGCTTCAACGAGCAGGCGGCAGCCTGGCGGCAACATCGACACCAGGGGATGATCTACACGCGTGCACCAGCGTTTTCCCTGTTGTTCACGGTGCAGCGCCAAGGTCGCACGCGTGGGGCGCGTCAAGCTTTGTTCTGTTTTGTAATGACGACTTCTTTGGTGTGCATTACTGCATTTGTTGCAAGCATCGTGTCCTGTGGCTGTCCCACGTGCGCTACCGTGACATGACCGCCCATGGACCGCCAAGCCCACGTGGGGATCCATATGCAGCCGGTCATATTTCAGACAAGCGGTGCCAGCTTCACAAAAGCTGGGAAAATCGGCTGAGCCTTTTTGCTCAGCGGCGTCTGAAGCTTCTGTGCCAAGTCCCACAGGTGGGCCCAGTGCGGCAGTGCCTCCGCCTTGTGCCACGTGCAAACCCACCTGTTGCCGAGAGTGGTTGTAAAACGCAAGTGCTCCTGGTCGCGGAAGGTACATGACATCATGCAGGGCCGAAAAGGTGCTGTGGCATGTGCGAAGCACGATTTCCACATCCGAGTTGCTGACGACATGCTTTGAACGTTTGCCGCAAGTTTGCGACAGCCAGCGACTTAGCCACTGTTTCTTGCATTCCAGCAGCTCAATCAGATATGTTATAAGTCTCGATCATTGCTGTGCGCCCGAAGGGTGAGCGCTTGTACTCAGAGTGCGCGCATGCGTAATAATGTGAAGTGTTCCCGTCGGGAGCCCATCGCGCGATGTTGTCAACATTTTTGCTGCAAAACATCATATTCACTTCTTAAAGACCTGTGCGTGGCGAACCCCGGCGAGTCCAGGACGGCGGATCCTTGACAACCCGAACTACACGAGCCCGCGTGGCCACGGAGTGCTGTGCACGTCAATCTTGCCAAGGTATTAGGAAAGCCAGGGCTGGTAGCGGTGCCGGAACTGAAACCTTGACAGTGATCTGTGGGCGTCGCAATGTACAGAGTTTACACAAATCGTTGCTTGCCAGGCTTCATCAATACGAACAGCTAAAGTACGCAGGA
Source organism: Chlamydomonas sp. KOR1 (assembly GCA_036984285.1). Classification (NCBI taxonomy): domain Eukaryota; kingdom Viridiplantae; phylum Chlorophyta; class Chlorophyceae; order Chlamydomonadales; family Chlamydomonadaceae; genus Chlamydomonas; species Chlamydomonas sp. KOR1. The sequence continues at coordinate 47,855 of BQMZ01000292.1, read as the reverse complement.
GCGCAAACAGGTTTTACGTGGGATCTTGAGGCTTCGCGCCGCAAGCAACACCAGAGGCACCCGTTTCAAAGATCGATCTCTCTGTCGTCAGCCCTGGCTTCCCCTACGGTGACCTTATGGCAGTTGCCCTTCTGTCGCAGGCTGCTGCTCTCGCCCCGCAACAGGACTGCTTTGGGTGACAGCACATAAGCCCATCCGGGCTCTCCATGGACAGCACCCAAGACGACGTGGCCAGGCCACCAACAGCCCACCTGCCGCGCGAGCTTCGGCTGCACGTGCTGTCCTTCCTGCCCCCCAACGACCTCGCCCTGGGCATCAGACTGAGCTGCAAGGAGGAGAGTCTGTGCTGCTGCGAGCCAGAGTGCCGCACTGCCCACCTCAGCCGCCCGCTGCTGGGCCATGTTGTGGACACCGCCTGGTGCATGGAGGGCGCTCAAGAGGCCATGAAGCAGCTGACCTTGGGGCAGAAGCTGATGACGCTGAGCACTGCGGCTGCCAGTGGCTGCAAGGCCAACGTGGAGTTTGCGTGGCGGCTGCTGCAGCCGCACGTGTTCCCAGAGCTGCTGCGCACCGACCATTACCGCCATCTTGTGCCCAGGGACCTGGGGTCCGCTGCCGTGGTTGGGGGCCTGCCCCACCTGCTGCCCTCCCTGGCGCAGCGCTGTCCCGGGCTGCTGGACCCGGCACGCACCCTGGAGGCGGCGGCGCAGCGCTGCGGCCTGGCGGGGCTGCAGACCGCGTGGGAGGTGGTGGGGCAGCGGTTGCAGGGGTGCGAGACTTCGACTGATGCATGGGAGATGTGGGGGCGCATCCTGTGTGCGGCGGCCGGCTCCCCCACCCCCGACTCGCTGGCCAAGATGGAGTGGGTGCTGCAGACCGGCCGCGCCCACTGCCATCTGGCGTTTCTGACGGTGTTGCACTCGGACGTGTGCGGTGCCGCCGCCGCCTCGGGCGACCTGGTCCGGCTGGCCTGGCTGCGTCGCCGCGGCTTTACGTGGCGCACTGCGAGGTCCCTGGCGGCGGTGGTGCTTCACGCGGACCTGGGCTTTGTACAGCACCTGGAGCAGGAGGGGCGTTACCCGCAGGAGGCTTTGGCCAGCGAGTGGGTGCTGGCTGCTGCTGCCTCCTCACCTAGGGACAGCGTGGCCAAGCTGCAGTGGCTGGCGGGCCGGGGGCGTCACTGGGCAGCCAGGACGCACTGCGTGCAGCGGCGGGGTGCGGCAACCTTGAGGCGCTGCAGCTGCTGGCGGCACAGGGGGCGCCTGCCTGGGGCGAGGCGGCCTTTTCCGCCACCATCTTCGACGCCGCTATCACATCCGGCAGTGTCCCAGTGGCCATGTGGCTGCGGCAGGCGGGCTGCCCCTGGTGCGAAGGCTGCTTTGAAGCTGCCTTCCTGCGGGGTGACCTGCCCATGGTGCGGTGGCTGCTCGAGGCGGGCTGCCCACCGGGAGAGCTATGCATCCTGAACGTCGTCAGGGCGTGGCCGTGCCTCAAGCCTGCCGACAGTGGTCGGCTGGTGGAGGCGATGCGGATGCTGGCGGCGGCAGGGTGGCCTGTGGCAAGGCCCGAGCAGCCGATGGCGGTGGAGGCAACGGTGTGGGCGGGCCACCCTTGGTCGGTGCTGCGCACACTGCTGAGCCTACAGTCCGCTGATGCCCGCGGCATGGACATTGATGCCGCTGTGGGTGCTGCTAAGGCGGGCTGTGGGGCAACCCTGCACGCGCTGGTTGGGGCAGGCGTGCTGCAGGCACACTGGGGCAGACAGGTGGTGTTGCGGTGTGGTGACGGTGGCACGCAAGCCCATGCATGCAACCTTGCGGACGTCTGGTACGCCTGTGCCGCCGTGGCCGGCGATCGGGGCACACTGGCCTGCCTGCGGCAGCTGGGGGTGCCGCTGCAGAGCGGGGTGCTGGCGGCAGCCAAGCGGCAGGCAGCTCCCCTGCCCGCTCTGAGGTGGCTAGTGGACCAGAGCGGGCGATGGCCGTTGGCAGAGTTGCAGGTAGGCCTTGATGAGGTGCGGGAAGCCGCTAGCTACGCAGGAGGTCCCTGCCGCGTGCAGCAGGAGCAAGGCAGGGCCGCCTGGTCCCTGTGGCACACGGCCGGGGCGCTGGCCGTGCTGGTGGGTGCCGCTGCCACCGTTCCCTACATCGACCGCGTGGGGTGGCTGTTGTGGGCCGCCATCACCATAGTGTGCTTGGGTGCACTGGGTTCGGGGCAACGCCCCACGTGAGTGCGTGCATCGTCATGGGAAGTACGGGATGCCATTGATGTTCCGTTTGCCACAGGCATGCCCTGTTTAAGTGCTAGGACGCTCATGCGCCACCGGCTGGAGGGGGGCATGTCGCCATTTTGCAGTGCGCGGGTGGACGGGACGTGTGTAGCGTGTACTGACGTGTGTGTGGAAGGGGCAAGTGCAAGTGTTGTTGGCGTGTCAGTGCGTGACGATGGGTGATCCGCTGGGCTGGGGTTGGCGGTGACGGTGTGCGTCCGCATCAGCCTGGTCCGCATGGTGAAGGTGGAGTTACGCTGCTAGGGGTTGTACATTTGTGGGGACAGGGCAATAGGCCCGCAGGCCGCAGCCAGATTGGGCAAGGCCCGAGCCCCAGCTGGCTTCAACGAGCAGGCGGCAGCCTGGCGGCAACATCGACACCAGGGGATGATCTACACGCGTGCACCAGCGTTTTCCCTGTTGTTCACGGTGCAGCGCCAAGGTCGCACGCGTGGGGCGCGTCAAGCTGTGTTCTGTTTTGTAATGACGACTTCTTTGGTGTGCATTTGTTGCAAGCATCGTGTCCTGTGGCTGTCCCACGTGCGCTAGTCTCCACAGCCGTGACGCGTGAGCATCCTGCCTTAGCACTTACATGACCGCCAAGCCCACGTGGGGGGGGGGGGATCCATATGCAGCCGGTCATATTTCAGACAAGCGGTGCCAGCTTCACAAAAGCTGGGAAAATCGGTTGAGCCTTTTTGCTCAGCGGCGTCTGAAGTTTCTGTGCCAAGTCCCACAGGTGGGCCCAGTGCGGCAGTGCCTCCGCCTTGTGCCACGTGCAAACCCACCTGTTGCCGAGAGTGGTTGTAAACGCAATTGCTCCTGGTCGCGGAAGGTACATAACATCATGCAGGGCCGAAAAGTTGCTGTGGCATGTGCGAAGCACGATTTCCACATCCGAGTTGCTGACGACATGCTTTGAATGTTTGCCGCAAGTTTGCGACAGCCAGCGACTTAGCCACCGTTTCTTGCATTCCAGCGGCTCAATCAGATATGTTATAAGTCTCGATCATTGCTGTGCGCCCGAAGGGTGAGCGCTTGTACTCAGAGTGCGCGCATGCGTAATAATGTGAAGTGTTCCCGTCGGGAGCCCATCGCGCGATGTTGTCAACATTTTTGCTGCAAAACATCATATTCACTTCTTAAAGACCTGTGCGTGGCGAACCCCGGCGAGTCCAGGACGGCGGATCCCCAACCCGAACTACACGAGCCCGCGTGGCCACGGAGTGCTGTGCACGTCAATCTTGCCAAGGTATTAGGAAAGCCAGGGCTGGTAGCGGTGCCGGAACTGAAACCTTGACAGTGATCTGTGGGCGTCGCAATGTACAGAGTTTACACAAATCGTTGCTTGCCAGGCTTTATCAATACGAACAGCTAAAGTGCGCAGGAGCGCAAACAGGTTTTACGTGGGATCTTGAGGCCTCGCGCCGCAAGCGACACCAGAGGCACCCGTTTCAAAGATCGATGTCTCTGTCGTCAGCCCCTGGCTTCTCTTACGGCGACCTTATGACAACTGCCCTTCTGCCGCAGGCTGCTACTCTCGCGCCGCAACAGGACTGCTTTGGGTGACAGCGCATAAGCCCATCCGGGCTCTCCATGGACAGCACCCAAGACGTTGTGGCCAGGCCACCAACAGCCCACCTGCCGCGCGAGCTTCGGCTGCACGTGCTGTCCTTCCTGCCGCCCAACGACCTCGTCCTGGGCATCAGACTGAGCTGCAAGGAGGAGAGTCTGTGCTGCTGCGAGCCAGAGTGCCGCGCTGCCCACCTCAGCCGCCCGCTGCTGGGCCATGTTGTGGACACCGCCTGGTGCATGGAGGGCGCTCAAGAGGCCATGAAGCAGCTGACCTTGGGGCAGAAGCTGATGACGCTGAGCACTGCGGCTGCCAGCGGCTGCAAGGCGAACGTGGAGTTTGCGTGGCGGCTGCTGCAGCCGCACGTGTTCCCAGAGCTGCTGCGCACCGACCATTACCGCCATCTTGTGCCCAGGGACCTGGGGTCCGCTGCCGTGGTTGGGGGCCTGCCGCACCTGCTGCCCTCCCTGGCGCAGCGCTGTCCCGGGCTGCTGGACCCGGTACCCACACTGGAGGCGGCGGCGCGGCACTGCGACCTGGCGGGGCTGCAGACCGCGTGGGAGGTGGTGGGGCAGCGGTTGCAGGGGTACGTTGAGAGTTTGATTGATGCATGGAAGATGTGGGGGCGCATCCTGTGTGCGGCGGCCGGCTCCCCCACCCCCGACTCGCTGGCCAAGATGGAGTGGGTGCTGCAGAAGGGCCACACCCACTGCCGCCTGCCACTGCAATTTGAAGTGTATTGCGCCGCCGCCGCCTCGGGCGACCTGGCCCGGCTGGCCTGGCTGCGCAACCGTGGCTTTCCGTGGCGCACTGATGTGCTGGTGATGGCGGAGGTGTTGCTGGAGGCGGTGGTGCGTCACGCGGACCTGGGCTTCGTGCAGCAGCTGGAGCAGGAGGGGAGCTACCAGCAGGAGGCTTGGGCCAGCAAGTGGGTGCTGGCTGCTGCTGCCTCCTCACCTAGGGGCAGCGTGGCCAAGTTGCAGTGGCTGGCGGGCCGGGGGGCGGCGCTGGGCAGCCAGGACGCACTGCGTGCAGCGGCGGGGTGCGGCAACCTTGAGGCGCTGCAGCTGCTGGCGGCACAGGGGGCGCCTGCCTGGGGCGAGGCTGCCTTTTCCGCCACCATCTTCGACGCCGCTATCACATCCGGCAGTGTCCCAGTGGCCATGTGGCTGCGGCAGGCGGGCTGCCCCTGGTGCGAAGGCTGCTTTGAAGCTGCCTTCCTGCGGGGTGACCTGCCCATGGTGCGGTGGCTGCTCGAGGCGGGCTGCCCACCGGGAGAGCTATGCATCCTGAACGTCGTCAGGGCGTGGCCGTGCCTCAAGCCTGCCGACAGTGGTCGGCTGGTGGAGGCGATGCGGATGCTGGCGGCGGCAGGGTGGCCTGTGGCAAGGCCCGAGCAGCCGATGGCGGTGGAGGCAACGGTGTGGGCGGGCCACCCTTGGTCGGTGCTGCGCACACTGCTGAGCCTACAGTCCGCTGATGCCCGCGGCATGGACATTGATGCCGCTGTGGGTGCTGCTAAGGCGGGCTGTGGGGCAACCCTGCACGCGCTGGTTGGGGCAGGCGTGCTGCAGGCACACTGGGGCAGACAGGTGGTGTTGCGGTGTGGTGACGGTGGCACGCAAGCCCATGCATGCAACCTTGCGGACGTCTGGTACGCCTGTGCCGCCGCGGCCGGCGATCGGGGCACACTGGCCTGCCTGCGGCAGCTGGGGGTGCCGCTGCAGAGCGGGGTGCTGGCGGCAGCCAAGCGGCAGGCAGCTCCCCTGCCCGCTCTGAGGTGGCTAGTGGACCAGAGCGGGCGATGGCCGTTGGCAGAGTTGCAGGTAGGCCTTGATGAGGTGCGGGAAGCCGCTAGCTACGCAGGAGGTCCCTGCCGCGTGCAGCAGGAGCAAGGCAGGGCCGCCTGGTCCCTGTGGCACACGGCCGGGGCGCTGGCGTGCTGGTGGGTGCCGCTGCCACCGTTCCCTACATCGACCGCGTGGGGTGGCTGTTGTGGGCCGCCATCACCATAGTGTGCTTGGGTGCACTGGGTTCGGGGCAACGCCCCACGTGAGTGCGTGAGAACTTGCAGGAATGGGTCAGTGCCCTGTCATCCCTGCGTTGCCGGTGATACGCTGCGTATGCTGGGCACGGGCAAGGGCCTTGTAGCTGGCGAGCCGCCATGGAATGAATGCAATGGCATGCAACAGAGTGCACGATGTATGGGGCTGAGGCTACACGTCATGCACACATGTGTTGCGTGCCACGGTGTCGGTGGGCAAAGGCCGGTGCTGTTGATTGTTCGCAGTCTGCCTGGACATGCCTGGACATGCCTGGACATGAGGTTGCTGCTGTATTGCGCCAGGGCAGCGCTTGATGTAGGTGGCACACGTGTAGCTTGCCGTGGACGTTTGCTTCTTCTGCCTCCCATCTAACCATTGTAGGGTCCGACTGGGTCCGAGGGAGTGCCGTACATACATACAGCAACTGCATCGTGCCGAGCGTAGGTTGCAAGTGTGAAGCGCTTTGCTTGTACCCGCGCGTCGCCATACGTTTATATGCTGATCGCTAATCAAACAATAGGTGCTTGGATTGCACGAGGCCTCCGCAGTCTGCGTGTACCTGCAGTCCGCACTTCGGGTGCGAAGGCAGCACTGGGCGGCGGGCTTGTGAAGTAGACCGGACCGCGGACGGAAATTATGGTGCTTTGCTCAGGGTACTGGAAGCAGTGTTTTTTGTAAGGCGCCTGCCCTTGCGAGTGTGAAGAGTCTGTCAGCCAGCCCAGCAATGTAAGCGTGAGGCCGAACCGCCGAAGGGGCTTGGCATGCATGTGGCGGGCAGCACGTACACGGGCTTTTGTTGTACGGCAACGGACGACGTAGCCCAGAGGGCAGTTACAGGAACCAGCGGACGAAACTAGCGTGCAACCTGTTCGCAGTTGTCCCCTTCCCTCTTAGCCTTGCAAAATGCGAAGCAGACCTGCACGCCATAGTCCAAGCGCGTCCCACTCCACCCCAGCAGCTTGGCTGTGTAGCACTGCCTGGACCTGGCTGGATCATCTCTTCCATCGCACATCTTATGGCGATTGGGAGACAAGCGCCCCTGCGCCGGCATTCCACGATGCACGGAGGATGGGACATGCGTGCGCAGAGGTTATACTACCGTATTCACGCATGGCAGTGTGCCGTTCTCGCGCTGGCCCAGGAGCATCATGTGCAGTGCCTGATGAGATGCCTGCCATTGACCCGCGCAGGGCCTCTAAGCAGTGAGCCAGGCACACGACATGGCTGTTTCCCAGGACTTCCATCCTGCAACGGACGCACGCATAGGTTGCAGTGCCTGGTGTGCACCTGGAAGCGCCCTGCAGCGACCAGGACAAGCACCTGGCGCCTACCAGGGCGTGCCTGCGACACTGCGCAGCCGCGCGCGTGTCCCAAACTCCCAACGCGCTGCAACGCAACGGCTACGCATTACACGTGCTTGTTTACAGTCATTTATGGCGGCAAGCCCAGCAGAGCCACTGTCCCATGCTCTTCCCTCCGCCGCAGGCCCGCACAACAACGCCCACTGCCCCAACCCCTACAACCCCCCTACAAGCCCTAAGACCTCGGTGCAATAAGCGACAACCACGAATACACACCGTTGTAGCCACACGCGCGTCATCCATGACTCGCAACCGTCCCCGCGCCTACCTTGCACCCACGTCTGCTACTCTGGGCACCTCACACCTCGCAACTGACATCGGGCTCCTCAGGCCCTACTGATTCCCGTGCCTGTTGCTCCGCCGCTCCGCGGTCAACCCCCCTACGCCACGTAGAGTGAAGCCGCGAAGATGACGTCCCTCTTGATGGCGGCGCTGGCCGCTGCCATGAGCTGGAACAGCGCCGTGTTGCCCATCACGCGGGCAGCGTCCTGGTAGGGGATGGAGAGGAGGGCAGGGCGTGTGGTGTATATTAGCAGGCGCTCGCTGCGGCCAACAGCTCGGTGGTGCCCATCACCCGGGCAGCATCCTGGCGGGAGCAAACCAGGGGCCGTCGCAATACCGGTACATACATACGTCCTTACCGCCAATTCCTGGGCCCCATGTCCTCTCCCCATCGCCCCACCTGCAGCTCCCTGCACGCCTGGTCCAGCCGCACCATGGCCCTCACGATGGAGCCCTCCATCACGTCCGTCAGCTGCGTGATGTCGGAGAAGGGAGTGCCGCGCGCCCACTCGTACACAACCTGATGGAGGTAGGAAACAACGTCAGCAAAAATAGGCATGTGGTAACTCGGTGCCGAGATGATGTCGGGGAAGGGGGTGCCGCGCGACCACTCGTACACAACCTGCCAGGAGGGGGAACGATGCACAGGAAGGGGGCACGGAAAAAGCTGGGGAAATGCTATAGATATATTATTACATATTAGTTTTTATTTAAGCCTTTTCGAGGCATCTTGTTAAAAAACAATACGAAGGTTGGTGCTTCTTCCCGCACCTAAAGGTGCTCGTTGCCCCGAAACAGCGAGGGCCCTTTGGGAATATAATGCGCATATTTGGCCTTCACTGTTACGGGCCCTCCCTGTCAGCGAGGGCTGTCGGAGGGGCTCTGGTGTTGGGGTTGGGAAGTCCATGAGAGAGTACTGCCGCCCGCGTACAAAACAGTGCACACGTGGCCGTCTACCAAATCCGATTTCGGCTACTTGTACGCCGTGCGCTTAACCCCCCTTGGCAGCACCGCGCAATGCGTCTCCTTTATTTCCGCTAACCCCCACAACGTCAACGAGTATACCGCGAGTCGCGGTCGTGGCACGTGACAACCACCTCCATCAGGCCGCAGTGCAGTACCTCCGCTCCGTGCACCGCTTTTGTCTCCCGCCCCCCGGAAAGCGGGTGTTACAGCGCATGTTGCAATCTCGGTATCTCGCACCCACCTCCATCAGGCCGCAGTGCAGCACCTCCGCGCAGTGTGCCTCGGGCTCCACGTCCAGCCCCGCCTCCCGCTGCAGGGCGGCGGTGGAGGCGGTCAGGGAGGTCAGGGCGGCGCGCGCCTCCGCCAGGCGGGGAGGCAGCTGCGGCTCCACCTCGGACTTCTCCTGCGGGTGGGCGAGTGGTGTTGCGGGATACGGGGGTTATGAAGTGTGGGTGGGTGCTTGCGATGAGGTAGTGGCGTACGAGGAGGGGGGAAGCTGCGGCTCGTCCTCGGACTTCTCCTGCGGGCGCCAGTGTGCCGGGGGTTGGGGTGAACGTGTGCCGTACGCTGCTGGTGCATGTTGCTGGATGGGAGGGCTCACCGTGCAGCGGGTAGCGGGCCGGTGCACAAGACGTCAGGCGTGGTGTGCGTCATGACCGGGCATGGCCAACACAGAGCCCGACGGCAACACACGGACCGCGCTCACATAGTCACCACCACCTTGTACCGTCTGCTAGCACCCTCTTTTGCCCCCACCTGGAACACCAGCGCGCTCATGAGCGCCACCGCCTCCTCGGGGCTGAGCTCCCCCAGCAGCCCACTGAACACAGCCTCCGTGGCAACCAGCTCGTCCTGGGGGGGAAAAGCACAGGAGGGTTATTGGGGGTTAGGGGGGTTATCGGGGGAAGGCACAGCGATACGGCTCAATGGCACGCCACACCAAATGGAACATCTCTTTTGCCAAAACCTTCCCTACCCAGGCCTGCGACACCACATGGCCTTACCCTACACCCGCTGGTTGCCAAGGGAAGCCCCAACAACCCAACTGTCCCTCTCCCGCCCCCGGCCCCGCACCCCCAGCCGCGCACCTGCGTGCTGTTGATCTCGCAGCACACCCTCCCCTTGAGCGTCACGCTGCGGTCGGGCGCCAGGTAGCCCAGCCGCTGCAGCACGGACACGCGCTGCTCGAACTCGGGCAGCTGCGGGCGTGAATGTACCACAAGGGGAAGAGGGAAAGGGAGGCCATGGAGCGTGTACAAGACAGTGCGCATGTATGCGTGCATGCGGGTGCGCTGGGGTGGAACGTGTGCGAGCCCACCGCCACATGACGAGGAGAAAGGGAAAGGGAAACCGGGAGGAAGGCATGCATGCATGTGTGGGTTCGTGGGAGGGATGGTGCGAGAATGTTGTGCAGGGTTGGGATGACACCACCCTCCCGGCCCGTCCTTCATTCAATCTGCCTCCGGTCCCCTCCCGGCCCCTCCTCCCCACCATAATACACATACATCCACCCCCACCTGCTGCAGGCTCGCGTCGCTGAGCCTGTGTCTTAGCTCCGCCGCCCGCGCCGCCAGCCGCCTCTCCGCCCTCACTGCGGCGAAGGCGTCGGCCAGCCCCGGGTCGCGGTGCGGGCGCAGGGAGGCCAGCTTGGACTGGCGGGCAGAGGGCGGACACAGGGGGGGATGGAAGCTTATGATGGCCAGGAACGCGCACAGGGGTTCCAGACCAGGGTCGCGGTGGAGGCAAAGAAAAGGCAGAATGGGCTTGAAGACAAAGAAGACAAGGCGAACTCGAGGTGTTGTGGGCAGGCGTGCAGATGTGCAACCCCTACAGGTGCTGGCTCCCGCTAACCCCTCACCCTAAATGCACACCCCCCTCCCTCCCCCACCCCCCCACGGCCCACCTGCAGCGCTGCGCGTGACATGAGGCGCTGCACGGTGGCCACGTCCGCTATCTTGAAGTCCACCCGGGGGTCCAGCAGCGCCATCTCCCCGCCGCCGCCCCCAGCGCCCTCCGCCCCTGCTCCCCCAGCCCCTGGCCCGCCCCCCGCCTCGTCCACCGCGCGGGCAACGCCGCGAAGGGCGGCCGCCAGCGCGCGCCGCGCACCGGTGTCGTCCCACCTGCAACAGGATAGCGGGGGAACAGGATGCGAGTAAGCGTGAGGGGAAAAAGGGGTTGCTGTTTGCAGCCCGGGCTATGATGCAGAGGGTGGCGGTCAGCGCGCGCCGCGAGCTCCCATTGAGCGACATCAGGTCATGGCAACGATGTCTGCAGGGTTGGGGATAAGGGGGCCAGAAGGGGAGACCAAGGGACAAAAGCAAATCGAGTGTGGGCCGTCAACCGCCGACCAGGATGGTGCCGAGCCGTACATGCATGCAGGAGCGCTGTGCGCAAACAACATTATTCAGCACCTTCCCACTGTTTGGTAATTGGCTGGATGTGCTTCATACGCCTTGTACAACACCGCGTCGTCGACTGCATCAACCGGCAGACCGCATCCGTCCCCCTACCGCCTGGCCTCAGCGCGCCGCCCTCCACCCACCCGCCCACGCACCCACGCACCCACCAACTCACCCACCCACCCCCCACCCTCACCTTCCCCCGCAGGCCAGCAGGTCGTCCACGTTGTCCAGCCGCAGCCGCGCACGGCACACCCACCACAGACCTGGGAGGCAGGAGTGTGAGCGACAGTGCAGGATGGAGCTCACGTGCTTAGCAGCAGCGAGTAGTTGCCCCTACACCATGCCCCACGCGGCCCTTCCGCCTCGCAGGAAACACAGCATGGCCCTCGACGTTGGCCGCCAGCACGTAGTGCAGCCCGCCGTCCACCCCTGCCACTACCCGTCCCCGCACACCGGCCGCTAACACACATGCTAATACACATGCCTCACCCATCCCCACCTGCTCCCGTCCGCCACCAGCGCGTAGTGCAGCCCGCCCTCTGACCCGTAGTGCGGCACAGGCAGCGGAGGGGGCGGGCCGGAAGAGAGGCCGCCCCCTCCGCCCCCTCCTCCGCCGCGCGCCCCCTTGCCTCCCTTGCCGCCCAACGACACCATGCCCGAGAACATGTCTGAGGGGATGGGGGAGGCGCAGAGCGGACGTGGTTAGGGGTGTCAAGACACCCGAAACCTGACCCACATGAGCTAAGCCCCTACGGACGCCGGCTAGCTGCAGGCAAACGCACAGAGGGGTTGACAATGACAGCCCTCACGTCTAGCCTACTGCCACCCCGCCCCCTCCCCCCGCCCCCCTCCAGGTTCCAGCCAGAACACTGGCAGTTGGCACACAAAGCAGGCCTCTTGACTGTGGCGTTTCGTGACATGCGCACTGCACCCACCGTCCAACTCCTGCTGCTTCCGCGACTGCATCGCCACCATGCCGCCAAGCCCCCCGCCTCCACCTGCCCCTCCTGCCGTCCCCCCTGCCGCCCCGCCCTCCTTGGCCCGCCGCTCCGCCTCCGCCGCCTCGTGCGCCGCGTCCGCCGCCCCCGGGCGGTGCAGCACCAGCAGGTACAGCCGCCGGTCGGGGGTGGGGGCGAAGGCGCCAGGGGGCGTGGGGGAGGAGGTGGGGCTGGCGGGGGAGAGAGAGGAGGTGGAGGAGGAGGTGGGTGCGGGTGGGGCGTCGCCCAGTACGACGGCCGGTTCGGTTAGGCCGTTGGTGGGGTGTGCGTACAGCACGATGCGGCCGGGCGTGAGGGCGGCTTGGAAGGACTTGTTGGCGGACAGCGCGTCCTGAGGGGCAGGGGGTTGCGTAGGGAGCGTAGAGCTGACGAGAGTTTTGAAAAGGGCCATGTTGGGGATGTAAAGGTAATGACATTGGAGACGCGGAAGAGCAACTAGGCGCGAGGACGCCCACGCTGCTGGCCACCCTCAACGTGCCCATCCTTGACCCCCTAAATACACACGCCCACCTGCAGCTGGCCGCTGACCTCCTCCACCGCCTCCACCACGTCAGCATACTCCTCCACCTCGGCCCGGCAAACGTGCCCATCCTTGACCCCCTAAATACACACGCCCACCTGCAGCTGGCCGCTGACCTCCTCCACCGCCTCCACCACGTCAGCATACTCCTCCACCTCGGCCCGGCTGCAGCCCAGCGCGGTGGCGGGCCACGGGGCGGAGCGCAGCGCGGACAGCTGAGACTCCACGGCAGACAGCTCGGCGGCGCCCTGTCCGTTGGAGGCAGGGCCGAAACGAGTGGGGCGGGGGACTATCGGTACGCATGTTGCCCCCACGGCAGTGCAGGCGTTGGGCCCCTGCCGCAAAGTGCTTCATTGGCCATGTGTGTCCACCAAGCGTATCAGACGGTGCCCTACAGCAGGTATTGTGCACCGAATCCCCTACCCGGATTCCGGGCCACTTCCCTCACCTGCCGGCGCCCTGCACACGTCCTAAACCAGCATAAACCCACCTGCGCACCTTACCAACACACCCTGCTACCACACGCCCACCTGTGGCGCCGACCGCTGCGCGTGGAACTCGGCGAAGGAGCGCTTCAGCATGTCCTCCACCTGGTGGTGGAGGGAGGGGAACGGGTTGCGGTGGAAAAGTTCCACTGAGCAGCGACGCAGCGGGACTGAGTAGTGAGGGCTGCGACCGAGTAGGCTAGAGCAATCGTTCGTTCTCATTAGGGAAAGAGGTAACCGAGGGTGGCATCCCATCAGATTGTACGTGCCATGCATCTACAGGCTTCCCTCCAGTTTTACAGCGCTTCCTTCCCCCCACCTTGAGGTCCTCCACCCTCAGCAGGTTGAGGATCATGGAGTAGGTCAGCCTGAACTGGCTCTCCAGCTTGACGCCCTTGCCGGTGAGCATGGTGCGCAACTCCGACTCCCCCACGGGGTCGCGCCCGTCGTCCCACACAGCCAGCAGCACGTGACCCACGGCGTCCAGGCCGCGGCGACCGGCGCGGCCTGCAAAACGAAAGCATGCGAAGCAACATGCGTGTCCTCCCTGTAAAGGTTTCAACGTGCAGATGGCTAGCGTGGCGCTCAAGGACATTTGCTCCATCAAAGATTCAGGGTGCCCCAGAAGCATGCGGTGGCGGACGGCAGGCACAGGGAGGCACAGCAGGCATGGCCGCACCCACCTGCCATCTGGGTGTACTCCCCGGGCAGCAGGTACCTGGGGGTAGGGGTGGGGGTGGGGGTAGATTCTTGGCTAGGGGTGTGTGGGGTGGGATACACTCTGGTGGGCGGTAGGGCGGCAAGAAGACAGACGACTCTAAACACCAACGCGGTCGATGATAGGGCGTCATGGGAGCGGACCGCGGCGCCCCGTGTGCGGCCTGAAAAACTGCAACAACGTATCTTGCAAGACCTAACGGAGCATACATCTCTCTATTTAACTGGTTCCACCCACCTCTCCCCTGCCCTCGCTCTCTCTCCTCCCGCCCCCGCCCGTGCCGCACCTGAAGTTCTTTCCGTCGTGCTTCCTGACGCTGTGGAACACCACCGTGCGGGTGGGCGCGTTGACGCCCATGGCGAACGTCTCCGTGCAGAACAGAACCTACACGGGGAGAGAGAGGGGAAGACCGGCAAAGAGCAAACGGAGAGAGGGGACTTGATGGGAGAGGAGCGGAAGGGCGTGGCGGTGGGTCGGGGGAAGCATGCGAGCGCCCTGTGGGCGATCTGGACGATACACATGCAGCTAGGCTGGGACCAGACAGACTGATCGTGCAACAGAGGCTGACACGCACGCCAACAGCACTCCGCAGCACCTCATATCCGCGCACAAGCGAGCACACTCCCCACGCTAAACACATATTCGCTGACACACGCACCTTGATGTAGCCCTGGCAGAACAGCATTTCCACCACCTCCTTCATGATGGGCAGCAGCCCCGCGTGGTGCACCGCGATGCCGCGACGCATCAGGTCGCGCAGGCGCAGGATCTGCAGGGCGAGGGCGCCAGGAGGGATGGGGAGCCAGCAGGGGGGCATTAGGCGGTAGGGCGACTGCAAGTCGAAGAGGTCGATGGAGAACCGTAAGCCTCAGCCAAGCCCGTTACCGGACCGCCTCGGGCGAGCAGTTGAGGGGAGGGGGAGCGCAACGTGCCCACATGGAGTGAGGAGACGAGGTAGTGCGGCAGCGCCCTGTCCCCATCCTTGAGCCGCGCCAGGCACCTGTCCACGACGACATCCTCCCCATCCCTCGACCCCACTAATACACACCAAATAGACAGCCACCCACCTGCGGCAGCGCCCTGTCGCCCTCCTTGAGCCGCGCCAGGCACCTGTCCACGAAGCCGTGCACCGCCGCCTTCTCGGAGCCGCTGCTGAGGTCCAGCGACGACAGCGCGTCGGCGCACGAGTCGCACCTGGAGGTGGGGGGATGGGGTTGAACAGGGGCGAGGCGGGTGAGGTCGGCGCGTGTTGAGCAGTCGAGTGTCTACAGCTGGTTGCGGCCAGGAGGGGTGTCGTACATGCGCGGTACATGCGAGGAGGGTGAAGGCCCGCTTGCCCAGCAGCAAGCCCCCACATGCCTGTGTGCCCATACCCATTTCCACCTTTTCTTGCTGAAGCAGAACACCGCCACGGGCAGCATGGCCCTCTTGCCCAGCACCCCCACCAGCTCCAGCAGCTGCTGCCGCTCGCCGCGCAGCCCCCCCGCGCTGTTGGGGCCGCCGCGGGAGACGCCGGAGCCTTTGGGGGAGGGGACGGGGCGAAATGAGGGTTGAGGGTGGGGCCAGGGGACGGGGCAGGGTGCTGGGGTGCGGGTGCGACTGCAGGCTGCAACTGACGCGCCCGGCGTGCCATCAACGGCGCAGGCCCCCCTGGTAAACCGTGTGGTCTAACTGTGTAGAGACCGGGATCAGAGCGGGCGCCGATGCATTTAAGTACCCACACTCAGCCCTACGCCCTCCCTGCCCAGGGCCCTGCAGCTTGACCTACCCTGCAGCTGCTTCCGCGCATTGTCTGCACCACTGGGCGGCCCTCCGCGATGGCCGCCACCACCGCCGCCACCACCACCGCCGCCGCGTCCTCCGCCGCCGCCTCCCGGCCCGCCGCCGCCGCCGCCCCTGCCCGCGAAGCCGCCGCCCCTGCCTCCCCCTCCGCCGGCCCCTCCCCCTCCGCCCCCGCTCGCCCCCGGCGGCGCGTTGCGCTGCTTGTGCGCCGCCAAGCACTTGCGTACCCCGTCGGGGTTGAACACCTCCCTGGAGGCGTCAAGGGGAAGATTGGCGGTAGGAATGTGTTCAAGCCGGGTACATACGTGAAGTAGAGTCCAACACGCGCAGCGTGGCGGCAGGGCAGAGCAAGGGGGGGTGGAGGTGGGGGTGAAGAAATGAGTCATGCGACGAGAACTGCTCTGGTGCTGCTATCAGGCAATCACGGACGCCGTCGGGGTTGAAACCCTCCCAGCCAACAGCAAGGACAGGGAAGGTAAGGGCATAGGAGGAAATGGGCGGGTATGCGAGACACGCTGGCGCTGTTACCGGTACCAAGCGCTGTACACGCGTCCTTTGCTGCGATCCACGTCCTACAGTCACGCGCTCGGTGTGCCTTCTGCCCGTGCCCCTTGGCGCACTCCCGACACCATTCGCACATGCTATGCAGCCAACCTCATGCAGGCCCCCCCCGTCTCACTCGCTTACTAGTAATTTGTCCCCCCTTCCCCCACCTGCTGCACACGGGGTAGGTCTCCCCCCCGTAGTACAGGCTGTGCTCCAGGGGCACGGGCCGCTTCATGGTGCCTGGGGGAGGGAGGGGACAGGGAGGCAACGGGCGGTTGGTTGATGAGACATGGGACCACACCATGGCCCCTCTGGTGCCACAGCCCCTCCAAGGCGCCAACCGTTACTAGCCTCTCCGGTGGTAGCGCATGCCTGAGACTGTCCAGCCCCATCCCACCACACCCACCCACCCGTCACGTGTATGACCTTGCGCTTGGTCCTGCCCACCCAGTCCGCGAAGTCCATCACGTTGGGCACCGTGGCGGACAGCAGCACCAGTGTGATGTGGGGCGGCAGCATGATGATCACCTGCGTGGTAGGGGGAGGGGCGTGTGTATTAGCGGTATGCAAGGAACATGGCAGCCGACAGCGGTACCAGTGTGATGTGGGGCGCGGCAGCATGATGGCCACCTTAACAAGTGTGGTTGCACTGCAGACACACCTCCACCACCGGCTGTCCCTGTGTGTCTTCGTTAATACACGTGCACCCACCTCCTCCCACACCACGCCCCGGTCCGCGTCGTTGACATAGTGCACCTCGTCGAACACCACCACCTCCACATCGCGGATCACGTCAGCGCCCTGCAGGGATGGCGCGGGGGTTGCACCACATGGGTACCGCGAGGCAGGGATTGCAGTGTGTAGTTTGGGATGCAGACAATGCAACGCGAGGAAGGAATGGGTGGAGCGGAGTCAGTGAAGGCACAGAGGATTGCACGGCGGAGGAGCCGGGAGGAGGAGCGAGAGGAGGGAAGCCCCAACGTCCTCCGCACCCCCCACCCACCCATTCACCCGCATCGTGAGCCGTTAATGCAGCATTCGCTCCACACACCGCCCAGCGTTTGCCCCCGCACCTTGTACAGCATGGACCTCAGGATCTCTGTGGTCATGATGAGGCAGGGCGCGGTGGGCCGCACCTGCACGTCGCCCGTCAGCAGGCCGACCTGCGGAGGGAGGGCCGGACGAACAACGGGAGGGGGCATTGCGGGTAGGAAGACTTGACGATGAAACAAGGTCTATAACTTGAATCGCCGGAGGGACACAGTACGGCAGGTGGGGACCGTGGAGAAAGGCGGGGCTCAAGAGCGACCAGCAGTGGGCATGTGCACGACCCGGCCAGCCCCCCTGCCTACCTCTTGGCGCTAACGATGAGACAGCGTGCATGCACATGCGCTACCACCCATAGCCATACCTAGGCCAGCTGCACCCACCTCAAACTTGGCGCTGAAGTCCCTGAACTTCTGGTTGGAGATGGTCTTGATGGGGCTGGTGTACACGGCGCGCGTGCAGTGGCGGGTGGCAAGCGCGAAGGCGTACTCCGCAACCACCGTCTTGCCGGCACTGGGGGGAGGGCGAGAGGGGTAGGCGCAGAGCGGCAATAAGCGGAGGGTTGCGAGCGGGCTAGGTGTGGGGTCGGGATGTTGGGGAGGAGGAGATGAGGAGTGGGTGGGAGGTGTAACAAGGGAAGACGTGAACCAGTGAGCCCTGGCACAGGTTGCGTGTGCACTAACAACAGCACATCCAGCCACCCGCTAGTACCTGCTAATAAATACACAGTGTAACACTGGGTTTTACACACGCTAACACACATGCATCTTCCCCAACCTGGTGTGCGCCGCCACGAACACGCTGCGCCCCGCCTCCAGGTGCAGCACCGCCTCCTTCTGGAAGGTGTCCAGCTCGAAGGGGAAGTGCAGCGCCAGGCGGGGGCGCAGCTGGGGGGAGGGTGGGGGGGGGGGAGGCGGTAGGGCGCCAGACGAAGTTGTCCGATCGACATCGAGGGAGCACGATGGGGCTGAAGGATTTGAACGGCACGGAGGCGAGAGATGCAGCGCAACGCGGGGGCGCAGCTTGGAGGAAGGCTTTTGAGAATGGTGTTGACCAGTTTGGCGGGCCGTGTCAGGGCGCGTCGCCCCACCCCAACCCCAGTCCATTGACCCATCCATCTACATCCACAAAGAGGCGCATTGCCGCTTTGCCTTACCCCCCACACTCCCCCACCTGGTTGAACTGCTCCTCCACGTTGGGGATGGAGTTGCGTGCGGCGAAGGGGTGGTCGGGGGTGGTGCCGGGGAGGCGCTTGGGGGCGGGCCGGGGGGCGGAAGCCTGGCCGGGGCGGGGGCGGCGGGGGCAAGGAGGCGAAGGGCCGGGGTGGGGGCAGGTTTAGGAGGGTTTGGGTACCTCACACCTTGACGGTTCCCCACATCACTGGACAACCGACAACCGACACGTGAATGCTGGGTCGATACACGCTGCAGACGAGCACGATCAGGTGGGCACGTCGTGAGGCGCAGCAGCCCCCAGCGGCAACGTGCCATCGCACCTGGTCCCTGCCCGCCGCCGTGTCCGCCGCCGCCGCCAGCACACCCTCCAGGTCCCCATCTGCGCCACCGCCGCCGCCGCCTGCCGCCCCCTCCGCCGCCGCAGCTGCCACCCCCTCCAACCTCTCCAGCACCCCCTTCCGGCCCCTCCTCCCCCTCCCCTCCTCGCCCTCCCCCTCCCCATCCGCGCCCTCCTCCCCGCCCGCATCCGCCAGCGCCGCCAGCTCCGGAGCCATCCAAAGGTCCGCAAACGTACCCCCGATCGTACCGCCGCCAGCCGTACCACCGGCCGCTGCCGTACCGTCCTGTACGACACTGCTGCTGCCGGCTGCGATCCCGTCTTCCTGCTGCTGCTGTTGCTGTGTGCTGCGCGCCAGGGCGTGTGCCATGTGTGTGATGCGCTCGCCGCTGGGGTTGGTCAGCGGCAGCAGGGGGGCCAGCCGGGCGGTGGGGGCGGCGGAGGACGCGGGGGCAGACGAGGCCCAGGGCGCGGCTGAGCAAGCAAAGGGGACAGGAGCCATGTTACCGAGCATAGAGCAGGGAATGCGCGGTTAAGATTCCCACAAAAGCAGATATCAAGGGCCACGCTGTTGACAACAGGTAGAGAACATACCGGTTTTCACTCCGGCCCTGGAATGCAGTGATCACCAGCCCTAACCCCCACCCACCTCCATCCGCTCCCATCTCCTCCTCCCCCCAGCTGCCGAACAGCCCCCGCCCCAGGCCAGGCGCGCACACTCGCGGCAGGGCGGCGGGCCGGCCGTCGGGTGGCCCGTCCGCACCCAACCGCGCCCCCTGCCCCCCTGGAGCTCCCTGCCCCCCCTGCAGCCCCAGCCCCGCCTCCAGCGCCGCCAGCCAGGCCCCGCTGTTGGCCTCAGCCGCCGCGGGGCCCGAGGGGCCCACAGCCGCCATGCCGCCACCTGGGGGCAGCAGAATGCACATGTGTACAGCCGTGGGGAGAGGCAAGGGGGGAGCATGTCAGTGCGGGGGTTCCGACAGCTGGGGTTGTGCAGTGCGCTCGGGTGCGCTGGGCGGCACGTGTGCCGACGTTTCCGCGGTAGGCGGCCGGCAGCCGACGCAGCATGGCCTTGTCGGTGTGGGTCAGGAGCATGATACTGGGGCATCCCTACTGGGGTTCTACCAAGGGGCCTGATTCGCATGAGCCGATCTTGTGGCCATCCCCACTCACGTTTCCGTGCTTCCCTGACGGCTCACACACTTTCCTCGCGCGTAACGCGTACGCCTCACCCTCACGCCGTGCTGCCCTCACGCCGTGGTGCCCTTGCGGTCTCGTCACCGCATCTTTGTACACCCCTCACGCCGTGCTGCCCGTCCCCGCCAACTACGCAGGCCGCTGCCCGGCATCCGCCTGCCCTCGCACCTTGCCTCCAAGAACCGCTGCCCTACCCTCTCCCGACCCCCTCCACCACCCACCAACCGGCATGTACGGCATGGACACGCAATAACCGGCCCGCCCACCACCACCCCGTCACAGGCCGGCCGGCTATTCCTATTCCTATTACATTGCCGCACTGCGGCCACACTCACGCCCGACCCCGACCCCGACCCCCACCTCCCCCCTGCTCCGCCACCCACCCGGCATGTACGGCATGGACACCGACATGCCCCGCCAGTTGGACGAATCGGAGCCGCCGCCGCGCGCCGCCAGCCGCCGCTGTAGCGCCAGGCTGTCGACACGCCCGCCGCCGCCAAGCCCGCCGCCAGCGCCGCCCGCCCCCACCTCCACAACCTGCCACCCCACCTCCCCCGCCGCTGCCGCTGCCGTGGCGCCGCCAGCACCGCCTCCAGCCGCCGCAGCCGCCGCTGCCGCCCACCTATTTGCTGCCGCACCGTACGGCGGCGGCGTGGGCTCCACCAGGGCGGCGGGGAGCGACACATCGGGCCACGGCGGGGGCCCACGGGGAAACAGCGGCAGCAGCGGGTGGGCTGCAGGGGGAAGACGCGGGCATGAAGACGGGTAGGGCCGGTTGCGTGCTGCCGGACGTCCCGCTCCAGATCACTCAGGCTTAGGGCTGGCAGTGGGTTCCCTATGCACTCCTGGTAATCGTAGCCAACCCCTCACGGTCCACGCCCTGCTTGACTTGCGTACCCCTCATTCCCCCTGCACGTGCGGAGGTGCTGGGCTTGTTGCTCGCACGCCGGCCCGGCAAATGCTCTCATACCGCCACCTTAACCCCTGAAGCCCCCTGCCGCGCACCCCTCACCCACTGCGGCCTGGTTGCCCGAGCCAGCACGCCATCCGCCCGTCGTACCAGCCCCGTTGCCGGGACACTGCGCGAAGACCACTGGGTACAGCACGCGTGTTTCCAATTTTCCCTCCCGCGCCACTCACCCACGGTGGCCAGGTTGTCCGCCAGCACGCTGTGCACGCCGCCCGGGGCCCGGGGGTGCGGGTCCAGGTAGGCCGCCCGCACGGCGCACAGCAGCGAGGGGGGGTCCAGGCGGCCCACGCCGCCCAGGGCCGCCAAGGGGAGGGACTGGGGGCCGGGCAGCGGGCAGCGGGGCCGCGCGTTTGCAGTGGGGGCCAAACGGTTGGGTAGCTGCTAATGGGCTGGGACGGAGGGGGACATCCTGGCAGCCACTGATCCAGGCCAGCGCCAAGCTGTACCTAACCCAACATAGATTCATGACCGCACGGGTGTAGCGAGCCAGGAGCCCCCCTGGCAGGTATACAGGCTGTTGGGCTGAGGCCCCCTCTCCCGGGCCCTGCTAACCAACACCTGCGGCACCCGTCGACCCTGTCCAGCCAGCCCACCTGCACCAGCTGCGGCAGCTCCCGGCCTGTGTCCGCAGGCAGCAGCGCAGCCTCGCCGCTGGAGCCGTAGAGCAGCTCCATCGCGGGAAGCGCGTCCGCCGAGGACGCCATCCTAATTCGCGTCGCACCTCGTCAGCAGCTACACGTGTCAAATATAGCTTTCAGGTAGTATAATCTGTATGTAATAAGACCGGGATGAGGATTGGGCCAGATCGCAAGTTGTCGGAAACGCCCAACGCGCTGGCCAAACAGGAGCGTCCAGCAACTGCTACAGCTGATGTCTAAAGACTTGTTACAGTTTTTGTACAAGGGTAACTTTCCCGGATGATGGGGCCATTCACGCTGTCCGCCATGCGGGCATGGGGCGCCGGGCGCCCTGGCCCCTGCACGTGCCTCTGATCCCAGCGGCACGACCGATGTCTCAACGGCGAAGGGTGGTCAGCCACACCACGCTTGGGCTTGCTGGCTGCCTGTCGTAGGAGTACCCAGCCAGTCCCCTGGGCCCCTTCGTGGGACCAGGGCAGGGGAGGGTGTGACAAGATACCAACCAAACGAAACAGCCGGTTGCAGGCAACACGAGCATAACCCAGGCATAGTGGCATACCGTAACACCTGGGCAATGTGAGGATTTGACATGTTGTACGTATGGTATTACAGTGTAGATCCCCTTCCACAGCCCAGCCCTGTCCCACTGTTGAGTCTTGACACAGGGCTGGTCCCGACCGTTTGTTGCGGACACGTGGTTTCCCACCCCTCTCGCTGTACGATAGGGGGCCATCACCCATCAGCTCCGCCAAATTCGACGAGCGGGACGACGAGCGGGCGTCAAGTTCACGCTACTACAGCCTCCCCAACATAGCTTCTCGCCAAGACGCATCCACAGAACACAAGGAGCCTGGCCTGTCCTCTCCCGTCTCTTCACCTGTAAACCTTTCCACAGAAAAAAAGGAGCATCCCTGACGTGGGTCCCAACCACCCTTCTGCCCAGGAGGAACCGGATACGCAGCAGCTGTACGGGGCAGTTAGTTCGTTTTGCCCCCAATCCCCTTAATGCTGCTTTCGCTACCCTGCACTACCCTTCCACCGAAAACCCATGGGGCTCCCACGAATACATGCCCCATTTGCCCCAGAGCCGCCCCCCGCACAGAAGCACCCCTTCACACCAGGCCGGTGTAGGTGCGTGCGTGCTGGGTGGCGTGTCTAGATGTCGTTTTTGTGCTGGTCGGGCGGTTTGGCCGGCAGTCTTTCCTGCGACGGGGTGCTCCTCCGGGGCGTGAGTTGGGGTCGCGGTAGCGGGGTCATGTTGCTGGTCTGTGGGGCGGGCTGCCATTGCCTCTCGGCTTAGGGGTGGCCTCGAAAGTCATTCACACTACAACAGCATGGTGTTCCATGCTAGTTTTCCGGGCGTGCATCACTTGCTGTTGTAGTGTGAGTGACTCTCGGACTTGCCCCGAGGCTGCTGGTGCCTGGTGGGCTGCTGGATTTGTGGCCTTCTCGGGCGGCCCGAGTGCGTGTTTGTCGTGGTTGCCTGTTTCGGCGCCTGCCCGCTGGGGTTCTGGTGGTGCCTTGTGCGTGGTTGGGAGGGCGGGTTGGGGGTTGGGGGCTCTTGTCGTTACGTTGCCTTTCCCCCTTTCCCTTCTCTTTTTGGGCTTCCCTTGCCCTTGGTATCTTTGAGCTTCTTCCCTTCCCCCTGTTCTGTGGTGTTTGGTTTCAGGTCCTCTCCTTCTCTAGATGTTCCCTTTTTGCAGTTTGGGGTGCGCTGGGTTTGGACGTTGGTGGTGTTGGTGCTTGCTTGTGCTGGTCGGGCTTTCAGTTCCCGCTGGCCTGTCCTCTCCCGTCTATTTACCTGTAAACCTTTCCACAGAAAAAAGGCCAGCAAACAAGGCGGGCACTGGCATGCACAGTACGTGTGCTAGTTCCTGGTCAGTAGCCAGTTTGAGTAGGGGACTCCGTCAAGGTGCAAAGAAGGCGGCCGTCCACCCAAAGCCAGAGGTGGGCTCTGTCCACCGCGTCCCATGCTAAGCCTGGCTGACCTGCCCGTAACTTCGGTTCCACCCCTCCCCCTTCAATCCTGGACTGCATCCAGCAACACCGTTCACAGCGTGAGTCAACACGTTAGCATGTTGAAAGCTTACATCATGCGCACGCATTGTGCCACAGGAAGGCGACACGAAAATGGAGTATTGCCACGGGGTCTCCCCGTCGGCCCGCTTGGTTAAGGGGGTGGCACGTGGCAGGAGACTCCGTTGGTGACCCCATGCGACGAAGCAGCGCCCACGAGTTCCGACAATTCATACTCACATGGTATCTCCACTATCATTGGAGTAGCGCCGCTGAATTGTGCTACATAGCCTGGCTATGCTGGGCTCAGGCACTGGGGCGCCGGTTGGCCGGCCCCCGTCCCTACCTTGCAGTGGGACACTCCTAGGCAATAAATTATGCAGTCATCTACTTGTTACAAGTATTCCATGTCGCAATCGGTGTCCAGTTAGCTCACGAACTGCGCGGGTCGTGTCCCATGCCGCGAGCAATGAGCAACCGCCTGCCCAGCCAAAGCTCGTGACGGCACGACCGAAGCTTGCGTTGGTGACCCCATGCGACGAAGCAGCGCCCACGAGTTCCGACAATTCATACTCACATGGTATCTCCACTATCATTGGAGTAGCGCCGCTGAATTGTGCTACATAGCCTGGCTATGCTGGGCTCAGGCACTGGGGCGCCGGTTGGCCGGCCCCCGTCCCTACCTTGCAGTGGGACACTCCTAGGCAATAAATTATGCAGTCATCTACTTGTTACAAGTATTCCATGTCGCAATCGGTGTCCAGTTAGCTCACGAACTGCGCGGGTCGTGTCCCATGCCGCGAGCAATGAGCAACCGCCTGCCCACTCGTGACGGCACGACCGAAGCTTGCGTTGGTGACCCCATGCGACGAAGCAGCGCCCACGAGTTCCGACAATTCATACTCACATGGTATCTCCACTATCATTGGAGTAGCGCCGCTGAATTGTGCTACATAGCCTGGCTATGCTGGGCTCAGGCACTGGGGCGCCGGTTGGCCGGCCCCCGTCCCTACCTTGCAGTGGGACACTCCTAGGCAATAAATTATGCAGTCATCTACTTGTTACAAGTATTCCATGTCGCAATCGGTGTCCAGTTAGCTCACGAACTGCGCGGGTCGTGTCCCATGCCGCGAGCAATGAGCAACCGCCTGCCCAGCCAAAGCTCGTGACGGCACGACCAAAGCTGCAAGCTTCGGGTGTACGTCACAAAGAGGAGAAGCATCCGCCGCTGGTTGTACCGCACGGCAACCCGCTCGAGGGGCTCAACGAGGAGCAGCGGCAGGCGGTGTTCACAGACGCTATGACCGTGCGCGTCAAGGTGCGTTGGCACGGGCCGGACAGTCTCAGCGCGGCGGCAGTCTGTGTGACGCCATACGATATCAGTACAGCAGCGAGGGCATGTTCGCTCACACCCAAAGAGCCAGGCTATTGCACGCAGTCACCTGAAGCCTCCTGTGACCCACAACAAGGCCCCGGAGCCACCCGTTGGCCCCCAACTGCATCCCCTGCTCCGCTCTTTCCCGCCCCTCTCCACCATTGCCGCAACACTTAGAATCACCCTGTCTTACATGTCCGTCGTTCCGTTTCCCCCCTTAGGCGGGCCCCGGCAGCGGCAAGACGCGCGTGGTGGTGGCCCGCACGCTGCACCTCATCACGGGGCCCACCGCCGCGGCCCCCAGCCGCATCCTGGCCATCACCTTCACAAACAAGGTAACAGGCGGGGAGCTGTGCTCCGTCACTTTGCACAGTTCTGTACAGTTCCCTGCTCACATGCATGCATGGAGGCTGCACAAGGCGGCGTGTGAGGGGGTGCGATGCGCGGACGGCCTGTGCCGTGCCATTGCCCGTGTACGTGCTTGTCACATGCCACTTGCCACGCGGTCTGCGCGTGGCCCCATCTCCCCGTCGCGCATGTACCTCACCGTGCCTTCCTTGCCCAACGGCTGCCATCAATCTCAAGGAGCATCTGGTATTGCCTCGTGCCACGTGCCGGATGCCAAGCCGCCCACGAGTGCCACACTCCCTGCCCTCCAGTCCCGCATCCCCCGAAAGCTGCCGAGAGCTCACGGAAGCTTGGTCATACCGTACAGAAACACCAGAGCCCCAGTGCCCCACTCACTGCCCTCCCCTCCCCCCGCTCCCCGCTGGCGTCCTACCGCCTATCCCCCCGCCACGCCCCCAAAGGCTGCCCGGGAGCTCAAGGAGCGGCTGGCAGGCGCTGCTGCGTCCAGCGGGCGGCACATCCCCGTGGAGATGGCGGCGGGCGGTGTGACGGCCATGACGTTCCACAGCCTGGGGTCGTACATGCTGAGGTGGGCTGGGGTCGTACATGCTGAGGTGGGCTGGGGTCGTACATGCTGAGGTGGGAAGGGGTCGTACATGCTGAGGTGGGCTGGGGGCGTACATGCTGAGGTGGGAAGGGGCTGTGTGCGGAAGGGGCCGCAACAATACGCTTGACAGGCGGATGGTGCTGGTGTGGTGTGGCGGCTATGACCCTCTACAGCCTGGGGACGTGCCTGCGAGGGTGGGGCTGGCGCTGGGTGGGGGCCTGCAGGGCTGCTTGCGCAGAGGGAGAGAGGGCAAGCAGCAGGGCGCCACGGCACTGCTGGCACCTGCACGCCAAGGCACGTGGTGTGCCGGGGCAAAAGCGAGCAACCAATGGGGCGACTTCAAGGGGGGGATCTAGTTGTGGGCTGCACTGCTGGCTTCTAGACGACCGCTGCCTGTTCTGTGCGCCTAATGTGCCATGCCTCCCTCCACCTCCACCACCACCACCACCACCACCACCACCACCACCAGGGTGATTCTCAATGACGGCGCGGAGGCGGACGGCCTGCGTAAGGGCTTCCGGGTGGTGGACGCAGACCAGGTGGGGTGCGGGGGCAGGGTGGGGGCCCCGGCGTTTGGTAGGTTGAAAGGCACTCCTGGGTTGCAGTCACACCAGGCGCGCTCGGTCCTTTCAGGTAGGGGAGTTGCGGTCACGGCGTGGTCCGCGAAGCGCAAGCGCTCCCGTGCGCTGCGGGACCAGCAGCTCTCAAGTTGCCCCACATACCCACACCGCAGAGCGAGCGGCTCATCATGAAGGCCGTCTTCAACGTGGATAGCCAGCAGCAGCAGGAGCGGAAAGCGTGGGCGGAGACGGCCGGGCAGCTGCAGGGACCAAAGGGTGGCCCGCCGCTGCTACCCCCCCTCACCACCACGGCGGCGGCACGGCTGACGCACCAAACCGCCGAGCTGCTGTACGACATCAAGGCGTGGGCGGCGGCGAAGGGGCACTACAACAGCGACACGGCGGTTGTGGCGGCGAGGGCGGCGCTGGCGGCGGTGCGTGACAAGGTGCCGAAGGAGCCGCAGCTGCAGGACTGGCACCCGCCGGCGGTGTCGGGGCCGCCGCCTTCCCCCTACAGCGAGGAGGCCAAGGAGGCGAACGAGGCGGCGGCCAAGGCGAGGTGGTGTGTTGCGCAGCTGCAGCGCTACTACACCGAGTACCACAGGTGGGCCTACCGTGTGCGTGTTTGTGTGGGCCAGCGTCGGGTCAACAAGCACTCCAAGCACACCTAGCCCTGAGCCCAAAACCCCAGCCATATACCGGCACTCAGCTTCTCCGGAGGGCCTGGCATACGTGTCCTTGCACCTTTCCTGCCAACCTGGCCCCCCTGCAGCATCTGACCTACGGCAATCCTCCACACTCCTGCTCTGACCCTCGCTGCGCCGCACCCCACTCACGCCCACCCTGGACCGCCTGATCCCCCCTTCCGCCGCCTCCCTGCCTGGCACCGCCTGCCTGGCACCGCCTGCCTGGCACCGCCTGCGTGGCACCGCCTGCCTGGCACCGCCTGCCTGGCACCGCCTGCCTGGCACCGCCTGCCTGGCACCGCCTGCCTGGCACCGCCTGCCTGGCACCGCCTGCCTGGCACCGCACTCCTCGCCTCAAGCACGCCCCCACCCAGCCCCGCACCTGCCTGGCCCCCACCCACGCCCCCACCCAGCCCCGCACCGCGCCCCCTACCCTTCCCTCAGGCTGCTCCGCGTGGAGCACAACGCCGCCGACTTCTCCGACCTGCTGTGCCTCCCCACCCGCGTGCTGGACACCTGCCCCGAGCACCGGGAGCGGTGGAGGGGCAGGTGGGACCACATCCTGGTGGACGAGTTCCAGGTGCGTGTGGGCTAAGACACGTACAGGGCCCAGCGCCGCACCTTAGGCCCATATGTCGCCGCAGCCCCAAGGGCCTGGCTATTCCCTGCACCCTTCTACCCAGTGCACGGGCTCAGATGCGTACCGTACTTGGACTCGGTGCGGTGCGGCTGCTGCGTCTCATTCCTCACCTCTTAATACACGCACACACCTTGCCCACAGGACACGGACTCGGTGCAGTACCTGCTGGTGCGGCTGCTGCGTCTCATTCCTCACCTCTTAATACACCTTGCACACACCTTGCCCACAGGACACGGACTCGGTGCAGTACCTGCTGGTGCGGCTGCTGCGTCTCATTCCTCACCTCTTAATACACGCACACACCTTGCCCACAGGACACGGACTCGGTGCAGTACCTGCTGGTGCGGCTGCTGCGCTCCCCCTCCGCCTCCCTGTTTGTGGTGGGGGATCCCGACCAGTCCATCTACAGCTGGCGGGGCGCGCAGGTGGGGGAGAGCAGGGAGAGGTGCGAAAGGGCCACAGAGGGTCTGGAATGGCGTGCGGGGTGGGTCGCGGGCGGCGGCAGCTGCTTGGCATGGACCGTGGAAGGGGAGGAGGAAGCCAAGCCATGCTTGCCGTTCAGCGGCCGTGCCCGACAGCTGCCCGCCTCACGCCTGTACCCGGGCCCTGGGACTCACCACTCGCTCTCCCATTCCTCGCCATCCCTTCCAGCCCGACAACATGCGCAACTTCCTTCCGCGGGACTATCAAGACACCAAGACGTACATCCTGCCGACAAACTACCGGTGTGTAGCGCTGCAGTTGGGGTCAAGGCGGCGGACTTCCAGTGCGCCTCTCACCCACGGAACTCGACTGCAGTGGCGCGTTACCATGGTCCTATCTTGGTACTTGCCCCTCTCCCCGCCGCCCTGACCGCGTTCATCGCAGAACGTTTACATTGCCATCCGACTGGGTAGGGGCACGGACTCGGCTGTCGTCAAAGCTATCGTGTCCTTTCTACGCGGGTCCTTGTGTCCTCGTCCACATCCCCCTCCACTATGTGCTGTGCTGCCTGCCCCTACTGCTTTCTTGCATGACTAGTGCTTTGCCCCCATCCTACCCCACAACCCCACCTCCGCATGTCCTACTGGCTTCAAATCCATCACTTATTCCTCCCTGCGGTGACCTTGCCTCCACCCGCCACCCGCCACCCCCACCCCCACCACCACCTGCAGATCCGACCCCGCCATTGTGGCCAAAGCTGACACCCTACTGCGCAGCGCCTGTGACCGCAACGCCATGGGCATGGGGGCCAGGAGCAACGGAGAAAAGGATGGAGACCCGTACGACTTGTACCGCCCGGCCGTAGCCGCCCGCCCCGGCTCGTCCGGCGGCGAGCACGCTGTCGTACAGTCCTGCTCGTACTCCGACCCGGAGGAGGAGGCGCGGGTCATAGCCGAGCACATCATGAAGTGGAACCGGGTGGGGGCCGGGGCAAGCCCTGCCGTACCGCTGCGGGAGATTGCCGTACTGTACCGCAACCGGGCGCTCTCGCTGCCGCTGGAGCAGGAGCTGGCGCGGTGGGGAATACGGTTCACGGTGGTGGGCGGGCAGCCGTTCTGGGAGTACAAGGTGGGGCCAGGGCAGGGGGAGGGGGTTACCCGCAAGGCGGCAGGGGCCAGGGGATTGGCGCTAGAAGGCCTCCCGCATGGCGCCGGGGGTTTCAGGGGAGCGAGGCGGCGGGAGAGTAAGGGCTAGCGGCAGCGGGTTTGATACCGGTCCTAAAGAACGGTTGGGAGTTACGGGTGGGTTTGGCGGAGGACGGGTGGTGCGCTGATGTCTGTGGTGGTGGTCTCGGGAAACGTCAGGCAGGAGGGGCTCGGCCGGCCCCATAAATGTCAACTGGATTTAAGTTGAGCTGCGGACGTAACACTTGAGTACGGGAACGGAGTGAGAGGGGGTGCGGCACAGCACGAGCGCGCACCTGGGCCTGCTTAGACTGATTCCCTTACCCACTTCCCCTTATTCTCCATCCCCTTGCCCTCACCCACAGGACGTGCGTGCCGCGGTGTGCTACCTGCACGTGGCCGCCCACCCGCTGCACTCCGACACGTGGCTGGAGCGGGTGGCCAACGAGCCCAAGAGGGGCCTGGGTGGGTCCCAAGGGGGGGAGGGGGGGGCCATGCGTTGGTCAGGGGCTGGGAACTAAAGGCTCTGGCTCACACTTCCAACGTGCGTGGCGGCGGGGGGACCAGGAGGAGTGGGCTGACACGTTCTGTTGCGCATGTGCGGGCCCAGCACTAAGCCCAGCAAAGCGTCGGGCCGCCTTACTAGGTCCTTTTTGCCAAGGCTCTCGACATTTATTCTGCTGTCCACGCGTGGCCCCTCCCCGGCTCGCCCCCACACCACGTGTCGGCAGGTGACGCAACCGTAGACGCGCTGCGGGTGGCGGCGGCGGCGGCGGGCCTCACCCTTGGGGGCCTGCTGTTCGGGGACTTCGTGCACGACCCCACGGGCCCCCAGCAGCTCCAAGCAGCTCCAGGGGAGGCGGGCGCAGCGGCAGCAGCGGGGCAAGGGCAGGGGGAGGAACCTGCACCTGCCCCTGCAGCGGCGAAACGCAAGACGAGGGCCAAGGCCAAGGCGGCGGAGGGCGAAGGAACGGCGGCGGCGACAGGGCCTGCGCGGTACGCTCCAGGTGGGGCGATGCCTGAGGAGGCGGTCAGCCGATTGTATTGGGCACGAACCATCAAAGAATGCGGCAAAAGGCAACACCTGGCGAGGCAGCGATGGTTGCTGAGCACGTTTTTAAGTGCGTTCCTGGTCCCATATGGGCAGCCGTAACGGCATGGCACAGTGCCGCTGGCATGCTGTGGCTGCAGCGCATCGGTGTTGGTTGGGTCAGAGGTGTGACGGAAACGTGGATGTTGGGCGGGGCCGTTGGGCTGTCCATATAAGCCGTGCGAAGGGCTTCACAATGGGGCCATATGTCTTTCCCCCTGACACCACACGCACTCCTGCAAAGGACACCGCTCATGCCCTCCGGCACCCCTTGACGCCGGAATACTGGTACTTGCATACACCCCTTCCTTCCCTTGCTCGCCCCCACGTTGCAGCCATCCCGCCCTCCTCCCCCCTGGCACGTGTCAAGCTGGGCGCCAAGGCGAAGGCGGGAATCATGGTGGGTAGCAGTGGGCAGCAACGCTCAGTTTCGAAAACGTTGTGAGGTGGCCCCTGGCCCCTGGCCCCTGGCCCCTGGCCCCTGGCCCCTGGCCCCTGGCCCCTGGCTGGCCCTGGCTGGCCCCTGGCCCTGGCCCCTGGCCCTGGCCCCTGGCCCTGGCCCCTGGCCCCTGGCTCCCTGGCCCCTGGCCCCTGGCCCTGGCCCCCCTGGCCCCTGGCCTGGCCCTGGCCTGGCCCCTGGCCCCTGGCCCCTGCCCCTGGCCCCTGGCCCCTGGCTGCCCTGGCCCCTGGCCCCTGGCCCCTGGCCCCTGGCCCCTGGCCCCTGGCCCCCCTGGCCCCTGGCCCCTGGCCCCTGGCCCCTGCCCCTGGCCCCTGGCCCCTGGCCCCTGGCCCCTGGCCCCTGGCCCCTGGCCCCTGGCCCCTGGCCCCTGGCCCCTGGCCCCTGGCCCCTGGCCCCTGGCCCCTGGCCCCTGGCCCCTGGCTGGCCCCTGGCCCTGGCCTGGCCCTGGCCCCTGGCCCTGGCCCTGGCCCCTGGCCCTGGCCCCTGGCCCTGGCCCCTGGCCCCTGGCCCCTGGCCCCTGGCCCCTGGCCCCTGGCCCCTGGCCCCTGGCCCCTGGCCCCTGGCCCTGGCCCCTGGCCCCTGGCCCCTGGCCCTGGCCCCTGGCCCCTGGCCTCCTGGCCCCTGGCCTGGCCCTGGCCCCTGGCCCCTGGCCCCTGGCCTGGCCCCTGGCCCCTGGCCCCTGGCCCCTGGCCCTGGCTGGCTGGCCCCTGGCCCCTGGCCCCTGGCCCCTGGCCCCTGGCCCCTGGCCCTGGCCCCTGGCTGGCCCTGGCCCCTGGCCCCTGGCCCCTGGCCCCTGGCCCCTGGCCCCTGGCCCCTGGCCCCTGGCCCCTGGCCCCTGCCCCTGGCCCCTGGCCCCTGGCCCCTGGCCCCTGGCCCCTGGCCCTGGCCCCTGGCCCCTGGCCCCTGGCCCCTGGCCCTGGCCCTGGCCCTGGCCCCTGGCCCCTGGCCCCTGGCCTGGCCCCTGGCCCCTGGCCTGGCCCTGCCCCTGGCCCCTGGCCCCTGGCCCTGGCCCCTGGCCCCTGGCCCCTGGCCCCTGGCCCCTGGCCCCTGGCCCCTGGCCCCTGGCCCCTGGCCCCTGGCCCCTGGCCCCTGGCCCCTGCCCCTGGCTGGCCCCTGGCCCCTGGCCCTGGCCCCTGGCCCCTGGCTCCCCCTGGCCCCTGGCCCTGGCCCCTGGCCCCTGGCCCCAGCCCCTGGCCCCTGGCCCCTGGCCCCTGGCCCCTGGCCCCTGCCCTGGCCCCTGGCCCCTGGCCCCTGGCCCTGGCCCCTGGCCCCTGGCCCTGCCCCTGGCCCCTGGCCCCTGGCCCCTGGCCCCTGGCCCTGGCCCCTGGCCCCTGGCCTGGCCTGGCCCCTGGCCCCTGGCCCCTGGCCCCTGGCCCCTGGCCCTGGCTGGCCCCTGGCCCTGGCCCCTGGCCCCTGGCCCCTGCCCTGGCCCCTGGCCCCTGGCCTCTGGCCCCTGGCCCCTGGCCCCTGGCCTGGCCCTGGCCCTGGCCCTGGCCCCTGGCCCTGGCCTGGCTGGCCCTGGCCCCTGGCCCCTGGCCCCTGGCCCCTGGCCCCTGGCCCTGGCCCCTGGCCCCTGGCCCCTGGCCCCTGGCCCCTGGCCCCTGGCCCTGGCCCCTGGCCCTGGCCCTGGCCCCTGGCCCCTGGCCCTGGCCTGGCCCCTGGCCCCTGGCCTGGCCTGGCCCCTGGCCCCTGGCCCCTGGCCCCTGGCCTGGCCCCTGGCCCTGGCCCTGCCCCTGGCCCCTGGCCCTGGCCCTGGCCTGGCCCCTGGCCTGGCCCCTGGCCCCTGGCCCCTGGCCTGGCCCTGGCTGGCCCCTGGCCTGGCTGGCCCCTGGCCCCTGGCCCCTGGCCCTGGCCCCTGGCCCCTGGCCCTCCCTGGCTGGCCCCTGGCCCTGGCTGGCCCTGGCTGGCCCTGGCTCCCTGGCCCCTGGCCCCTGCCCCTGGCCCCTGGCCCCCCTGGCCCCTGGCCCCTGGCCCCTGGCCCTGGCCCTGGCCCCTGGCCCTCCCCCCCTGGCCCCTGGCCCCTGGCCCCTGGCCCCTGGCCCCTGGGCCCCTGGCCCCTGGCCCCGGGCCCCTGCCCCTGGCCCCTGGCCCCTGGCCCCTGGCCCCTGGGCCCCTGGCCCTGGCCCTGGCCCCTGGCCCCTGGCCCTGGCTGGCCCTCCCCTGGCCCCTGGCCCCTGGCCCCTAGGCCCCTGGCCCCTGGCCCCTGGCCCTGGCCCCTGGCCCTGGCCCCTGGCCCCTGGCCCCTGGCCCCTGGCCCCTGGCCCCTGGCCCCTGGCCCCTGGCCCTGGCCCTGGCCCCTGGCCCCTGGCCCCTGGCCCCTGGCCCCTGGCCCCTGGCCCTGGCCCCTGGCCCCTGGCCCCTGGCCCCTGGCCCCTGGCCCCTGCCCCTGGCCCCTGGCCCCTGGGCCCCTGGCTGGCCCCTGGCCCCTGCCCCTGGCCCTGGCCCTGGCCCCTGGCCCCTGGCCCCTGGCCCCTGGCCCCTGGCCCCTGGCCCTGGCCCCTGGCCCCTGGCCCCTGGCCCCTGGCCCTGGCCCCTGGCCCCTGGCCCCTGGCCCCTGGCCCCTGCCCCTGGCCCCTGGCCCCTGGCCCTGGCCCTGGCCCCTGGCTGGCCCTGGCCCCTGGCCCCTGGCCCTGGCCCCTGGCCCTGGCCCCTGGCCCCTGGCCCCTGGCCCCTGGCCCCTGGCTGCCCTGGCCCCTGGCCCTGGCCCCTGCCCCTGCCCCTGGCCCTGGCCCCTGGCCCCTGGCCCCCCCTGGCCCCTGGCCCTGGCCCCTGGCCCCTGGCCCCTGGCTGGCCCCTGGCCCCTGGCCCCTGGCCTCCCTGGCCCTGGCCCCTGGCCTGGCCCCTGGCCCCTGGCCCCTGGCCCCTGGCCCCTGGCCCCTGGCCCCTGGCCCCTGGCCCCTGGCCCCTGGCCCCCTGGCCCCTGGCCCCTGGCCCCTGGCCCCTGGCCCCTGGCCCCTGGCCCCTGGCCCCTGCCCCTGGCCCCTGGCCCCTGGCCCTGGCCCCTGGCCCCTGGCCCCTGGCCCCTGGCCCTGGCCCCTGGGCTGGCCCCTGGCCCTGGCCCCTGGCCCCTGGCCCTGGCCCCTGGCCCCTGGCCCTGGCCTGGCCCCTGGCCCCTGGCCCCTGGCCCCTGGCCCCTGGCCCCTGGCCCCTGGCCCTGGCCCCTGGCCCCTGGCCCTGGCCCCTGCCCCTGGCCCCTGGCCCCTGGCCCCTGGCCCCTGGCCCTGGCCCCTGGCCCCTGGCCCTGGCCCTGGCCCCTGGCCCCTGGCCCCTGGCCCCTGGCCCCTGGCCCCTGGCCCCGGCCCCTGGCCCCTGGCCCCTGGCCCCTGGCCCCTGGCCCCTGGCCCCTGGCCCCTGGCCCCTGGCCCCTGGCCCCTGGCCCTGGCCCCTGGCCCCTGGCCCTGGCCCCTGGCGGCCCTGGCCCCTGGCCCCTGGCCCCTGGCCCCTGGCCCCTGGCCCCTGGCCCCTGGCCCCTGGCCCCTGGCCCCGCGCAAGTGGTAACACCCAGCCTCAGAAACCGAATAGCCTGCTAGCCTGCAAGTGCCTTCAGCTCATGTGCGCAGGCTTCTTGCCAACCTTCCCAGTTACGTGGACTCCACACCGAGCTCCGCGGCACGCCATGCCTTCGGCTTCGCCTCTTTCTAGAACCTGGTTATATTCACGCTCTTTGCACCCCGCAACTGCACTGCTACACAGGAGCTCCGCGGCATTGTCCGCAGCATGCGACTCGCGTTGGGCGTGGAGCCGGCGCCGGCGGGGGCAGAGCCCGGTGGTGGGGAGGGGGCCGTGGGGGCTGCCGTCAAGCCCCCCTCCTCGTTCTCCTCCTCCCCCTCCCCCGCCAAGACTGTGGGTCAGGTGGTGGCCACGCTGTTGGGCCCGGACCTCACGGGGCTGGAGACGGCGGCCCTAGAGGAGGCGGCTGTGGAGGTTACTGCGGCCGGGGGAAAGGCAGCTGCACGCGACAAGGGCGACAAGGGCAGCGGTGAGGGGGTCGGGGGAACGGAGAGCTCGGTGTTCGGGTGTCGACGGACGGGCGGTGACGTGCAAAAGGGGAGACCCTGGGGACGTGGGCAGTATTGAGGGGGCAAAGGCGGAGGAGTATGTGGGCTGTGTGGTGCGGGCCCGCGAGATGGTGCGGGCCTCCCGGTCAGTGCGGTGTAGCAGCAGCGGGACCAGGAGCAGCAGCAGGAACGGACCGGCTCCTTTGCGGCTGGCTTGGTACGCGCCTGGAGTGGTCCCAGTAGATACGTGAGCGGTACGGCGGGTCGCACGCCGTGGTTAACACCGTTCTATAGCGGCATGGTGCGCGGCGCTGGGACGCGTAGCTGAGCTCTGCATGTACCTGCGCTGCTGCGACCGTACGCACTGCATCCGATTTCCATAGCCATGTTGCGGGCCGTGGATTGGCTGGGACATTGTCGGTTCAGTCACTTTGTCCACATCCTCGCCAAATGCTCAGTGACGGGAAGCGGTTTGCTTGAGTTGCTGCGCGCACGAGTGACGCGGGCTAGCGGTATTCCTTGTGTTGCAGCCTGCACTGTCCGTGGGGTCGCGCCGGATCTGTAGGTCTTACACATACCTTCCTTTCGTGCCGCAGGCGCCACCGAGCGGCTGCAGCGGTACGGGCTGCTCAAACAGGTGGCGGCCGCACCGGAGACCTGGGTCAGTGCCGACATGCCCCCGGAGGACGGTGAGAGGGTGGAGACGCTGCCGAGTCGATTGTACGGATACCGTGTGGAGAGGCATGGACAGGCGCGCGGCACAGCACCTTCCTTGGCTGCTGCCCTGGTTCCGCTCCCACCCTCGACAGCATTACACGTGTCGGCTGCACCGACCACCTGCCTTCATACTCCAGCCCCGCTCACCCTAGCCACACCCCTTGCCTCCCTGAACTCTGTGCTGCCGCCGCCGCCTCCCCGCAGCCGGCCCCGCCCCTGCTGGCGGCCCCGCTGCCGCGGACGTGGGTCTGCCTGGCCTCCAGCGCTTCCTGGAGCATATCGCGCTGGTGACCAGTCAGGACGTGGTGCGTGGGGCCATGGTGGTTGCGCGCGTTGCTGTTAGTTGACGGCATGGCCACCTTCTAGGGCTTTATGCTGGAACGCCTACAGCTGCTGCCTGTTTGTACAGCGCGTACCGGTATGTGTTCTTGCATAGCCAACGCGGACGTACGCTTTGCTCAGGACGGCTCCTGTGCATTGCATGCTCCCAGGATGCGTCCGGCCAGCGCGACGCGGTGCGGCTGACCACCATCCACGCCGCCAAGGGACTGGAGTTCGAGAGGGTCTTCGTCATAGGCCTCGAGGTAGGACGTACGTCTCTGCTGTTGCGCTGCAGCGTAATCCCATGCCTCGAACATTCTATTGGTTGGGTTGTGCGTCCACGCTTGAGCCCTGTCGGAACCTCCTCTACACCATACATGTCCCCAGAGCCACCCTACTCACAAACATCACTGCACTCTGCTGCACACCCTCCCCCGTTGCATCAACATCGTCGGGCTGCAGACAATGTCTGCCTTTCGACCGCCTAACTTCCCCGTTGTACCCCTTCCCGCAGCATGGCCTGCTGCCCTCCGGCCGCTGCGACACGCGGGAGGCCCTGGAGGAGGAGCTGCGGCTGCTGTACGTGGCGCTGACACGTGCCAAGGACCAGCTGCACCTGTCCATGTGCAAGGTGGGCCGAGGGGGCGGGAGGGCAGGCGCGTGTGGTGCTGGTGGTTGAGGTTGGAGAATGACTTGTCCTGCATGGTTAGTAGATCCAAAATCCAACCTGTCGAGACATCAATGCGGCGCCTGCCGGCCCAGTCACTGCAGCCCATCCTAATCATTCCCTCCACACTCTGTTCCTCGCCTCCCCGTGGTCCCCCTTCCCACGCCTGGCAGGGGCGGATGCACCAGGGCAAGTGGGATGGCTACCGCCGCCTGTCGGGCCTGGCGGTGGCCCTGGGGCTTGACTTCCCGCAGTACGGGGGTGCGGGAGCGGCGGCAGGCAGCGGCGGGTACAGCGGCGGGGGCTGGCCGGCCCGCGGGTCAGGATCTTCAGGCGGCGGCCGGGTCCCTCCCCGGGGGCTGCGGAGGGCGACCATGCCCCACAAGCGGGAGACCTAACTGGAGGCAGCGGGCGGCATGTGGCATGCGATGGTTAGCACAGGGTAGAGGCATATAACTGGTGGCACCTCATCGCGGCGCTGCTGCCTCCTGCCTGTTGGAGCTGGCTGCTGCTGAAATTCAGTAGAGGCAGACTGTGTGTCACGGACCAGCGTAGCGCAGG
This sequence comes from Chlamydomonas sp. KOR1, assembly GCA_036984285.1. NCBI lineage: Eukaryota > Viridiplantae > Chlorophyta > Chlorophyceae > Chlamydomonadales > Chlamydomonadaceae > Chlamydomonas > Chlamydomonas sp. KOR1. Next base: position 10,894 of record BQMZ01000292.1, on the reverse strand, counting down.
CGTGCATGCCATGTGCTTAATGGTCGCATATTGGTGCTTTGGTGTTGCAAGCGTGCGCCAGGGAGGGGATGCGAGTGCTGGTTGCGCATCCAAGGTCCTTCCGTACGTTGCAAGGGTTTGTGACGCCCACGTTGTCATCGGTCACGTTGGCGGTCCCGGTGCCGAGGCGAGCCGCTGCCGGTGAGTGTCTGTCAGTGTGACATGTGACTTGCGACTTGTGGGTGTACCCTGGACCCGTGGCTTCCATCTGGTTTACCTGTCATCCACGGTTCACCTTTTCTGATCACCAACAAGGCTATTGTCTGGTAGGAAGAATATGGCTAGCAGAAGGACCGGTAAGTTCCATCGGGCCTTGTGCTGTAAGCAAATGGGATGGAATCTGGGTGCCAGTTACAACTTGAGCCCGCAGTGCGAATCCGCTTCCTTTCGGCAAGCTGCCGTTGACAGCTATGTGTGCAATCCCTCGCCTCGACGCAGCCAAGAAAGGAGTGGCCAATTCCCGCACAGCTAGCTCGCTTTAGCCTTGCAGGTTCAGGAGGGGCTCAGCCCTCCCCCTTGCTGCCGGTAGCCCTGTAACATGCACCACCAGGACCGTGAATTGGCCTTATTAGCGAGCCCTGCCGTCAATTGCTCACCTCCAGCACCTCTTGGGTACGCTGGCTATCCCATACTGGAGAACAGAGACAAAGCTGGGTTCTTGCTCCCTTACGGTACGTAGCAGGGGTCACGGCAGGCCGCTGACTTGTTCAGACACAACCAAGTTGCTCTCTTAAAAAAGATTAGTAAGGTCGCGCTTGACAGAACAGACAAGAGCAACGCTTCAGCTTTGCTCGCAGCACAAGACAGACTGCGACGATGGTACGTATGGATTTATTTACCCCTCGCTGGGCCAAGCCTCCCACTATGAATGACAAGGGCATGCATGCAGGCAACTGGTCTACATGCCAGGCTAGCACACCCAAAGTGAGCTAACTTCCCATGTGTTCAATGCAGGCAGCATGCACCGCTTAGTGCGGTACGCGAGAGCCAACAACTTCCCCAAAGAGCAGTCCGCTGACTCAACGGTACAACAACCAGGCAAAAGCCCATAACTTGCCACATCACGACACGCATCCTGATGGATGCCAACACAGTAAATAATACCCGTTATTGTACATGAACGTCGAAGTGGGTCAGCCCAATGCAACGGGATAAGCACCCACATGCCGATGCCACGGGTCTGCGGACCCGTAGGCTTGTCCGCACACGCACACGTGTCAAGACACCGGCATGACCTGTCCATGGTAGGTGCATACGCAGTACATACACAGCTAAGCCACGCACGCGCTCATGTGTGGTGCAAACAAGGTGCTGCGACAGCAAAATCGCGTGCAACAGACAGCCCTGACAGCCTGAAACCCAATCAGGTCACAACATACAGCCGCCGCGATAAGCTGAGCGGGTGGGCGTACTCGCACGAGCGGTGTTTGCTGCTGCTGGAGTCGCCGACGGCCGCGTCCATCGCTCTCCCAAGACCATGTTCCGCCCAAGTTCTGTCCAAGAACCATTCGGTTGTGGTCATTAGTTTGGCTACATACAGCCGCCGCCCTGCAGGAAGCTGGCGCTAGCTTGCAGGCAGGCAGCAGGCAGCTCGCACCGAGCATGGGCTCGTCGGCAGCACGCACACGCACGCGCCCCACATACGGTACATTGACCCAGGAGGCTTCCTGCAGTTATATTACCCTCGTATAATTGCTTTGAGGTATGCTTCCTGTTGTCCGGCACTGCCCCTAGTAACTGGCCCAGGAATTCGCCAAGCAAGTACGTACGCAGATGATGAACTCCATCTCACGTACGTCAAAAGGTCAAAGTACCGTCAATGCCACTCCTCAGCCGTTGGGATGCTGAGCAATAATACGGTACAGATGTTGGTCGCTCGAGCACGCACTGCCCTTGGTGCGATGCGCCACGAGCAAGGATGTGTGGTCACAGCTGGCGGTTACCGAACTGCAGACAGTAAAGGAGCAGGAATACGAGTGAGCAGCACGCAGCAAGGCAGGGGAGGTCCATGCCGTGTGCGATGATGACAACTAACGGGAACGTAACGAAGGCACGCTAGCCAGCCAGCTGGACGTTCGATTGCATAGGCCGGTACCCTTGTCACTGTCTACTTCGTTCCGCACCGCAATTGCTTGCTCACCTTTCATGTAAGTGCAGGAGCCACCAGGTGTCGTCAGGCAGAAGTCGTCAACACTGGCAAGGTACCCAATACCACCAAAGGGACCCAGCAACCAGCAGAAGCCGATGCAGTAGTCCCGTGCGTTGCAATCAGCCAATGCCGAATCAAACGCGCCCGTGTCACTTGTGTCAGGGTTGCCATCCGTCTTCACCGTGTACCCACTAGCTTGGGGACAGCCTGCGTGCGGCAGTGTAGCGGGTGTCACACAATCGCCAGCACGCACTGTAATAAGATACACACATCCCGAGTGAGTACCCAGTTGTAATTATTACGCAATAAGCCGCACTTTAGTTGGTTGCGCAAGTCTCCGTCTTGGAGTACGTACGTACAATCGTCCCAAGGACAGGCCTGGACAGGCACACTTCTGCTACGCACGCGGGTTGGCTATTTGCACCTATTTGCACCAGCAGCAGGTGTCCCACACATAGGTGTACCGTACAGTACAACAATCTGAGTCGCCATGCCCCCCACCCCCTGTCCCGCCGACCCCGTATCCAGCAATCCAAACATTTCCAGAGCAGGTCAAGCAAGCCACCTCGTCACTTGAACACCCTGGCCGCCCCTGTATGTGTGCACTCATTCCCCGCCACCCCGTTCTGCACCCATCCCCCCCATCCTATCCCGTGTGTGCTTCGCCCCACCCCTCACCCCCTCCTTGATCCCCTATTTTGCTTGCTCCCTCCGCCCCGTTCCCCACACGGTTAGTTAAGGCCAGAATATGTAGAGTTTCCCTGAAGTGACGCGTAACAGCCCCAGCCGGATGCTCACACCTGCCTTGCACGAAACATACAGCAGCTGCAAGGAAGGTGCAAGCCTGCGCATGGTGCGGTGCGGTGAGTCACTCTCTACCTACTGGTAACGGATGTCGGAGGCAGGGGCGGTGTAGGTGGCGAGGCGAGGCCAAACTCCGAGCAACTGCTTGCAGGCACAGAGAAAGGCAACAGCTGTTGGGGCCTGCTCGGTTGCATTGTAAGTAACGGCGATTTGTGTTTGCCGTTATTGTAGAGCACATAAGTGAAAATCAGCAATAGATCGACAGCAGTCCGGCCCCTCAACGGACTGTGTCCAGATAGCATATTTCACGCTACAACAGCGAGCCGTATAGGCAAAGATTTGTAGCTACTTCGTTCGTGCCATGCCAGCAGCATGTGTGTGCTGCTGACGCTGCGCTGTACATATCTGCATGTAAGCATAAAGAGCCACGCGTCTGCGCGCATCAGAGCTTCATCCAAATCCAAGACAAGCTCGCTGCTTCAATGTGTTGCCACGCACGCACAGACGGTGCAGCAGATCGATGGATGCCCCTAGCGTACCCACCAGTTTGTCGCATCCAGCAGTGCGACCTTCCATGCCGCCTCCTCGCTGCCGCCTGCCTTGGCACTCCCCACCAGCTGCGACAGCTTGCTGCACCTGCCCTCCAAGGTCACACAGATCTTAGCGCCCTTGGGGCTGGAGGCCAGCTGCTGTGCATGAGTGGCAGCCGGCAGCGTCACGTGCAGAACAGTCTCAAGAGCGAAGAGGTGGTGGCCGTGGAAGGCCCCCGCCTTGACGGTTGCCAAGATCTCGTGCCCAAGCGTGAAATTGCCGGTCGTGGTTTTGGTGGCGGCTTCATGATGATGGTGACCAGTTGACGCACAGGACGGGTCTGCAAGTGGGCAGCACACCAGCGCGGATGAATCAATAATGGGTGGGTGGATTAGATAGCGTCAATGAGTATGAACCCCATAGAATACTCCAGGTCCTGCGCCACCTACCCCAGCCACCATGAGGAGGTATTTGCGTGCAGAGTGTAAGCCATTAGGGAGAGTGTACGCCATGTGTGTACTTCCGTCCTGCTGCAACGGCTTCTCAATTCATCATTTTATCACGCTTTACTTGTTAGTTCTTGCAGTGCTAGTGGCGTGGCGACGTGCGCTGTTGGGTCAGTTTTGCTGGGGCTGAGGCCAGTGCTTCTGCCACACATGCCGTATTGCTGCTGGTGGGCTGCTTCGTGCATGCTTATTACCCACGGGATCTTTCCTGCCCTTACCTACCTATGTGGCGGATGACGAAGGTGTCAAGAGCTTCACCGCAGCACTGACCAGATCCCAGTTGGCACGCCGTGCCGCTTGACCGGACGGTCCAACAGTACTTTCCGTGATGGTCGTGGGACTCAGTGAGGGCCACCGTGTAGGGGCTGCTGTCGAAGGCGCACTTGCCATCCACGGGCCCGAAGATATCAATGCCGAGAGCCCTCCTCGCAATAACAGGCGCCGCAAATACCCTGCGACCATCATTGAAATGATAAGCTTCGGGTTTAAAAAGCAGGCGACGCGAGCATCCTGTGGCCATGGAAATAAATAATGCTGCTGTACGAGGACTCTCGTGATAGGCAATGGACTACTCATAAGCATGCTCTTGTTAGTCAAGCCCTTAGCAGATAGCTCGCGGCACCCTTGATGCGGCCAACGGCGGGCCAACCCAGTAATGCCGTCCTGCCATTAACTCCCCGCCCAGTGTACCCCACGAGCCTGCGCCGTGTCAGCTTGCATACGCTAGTCTTGCATCTTGCATACGTCATAGCTCAAGACTCACATGGCTAACAGTAAGACTGCGCCTGCAACCTTGGCGGCCCTCGTCGGGCACATCCTAGCGTGCATGTATTGAAATCAAACTACAGCCTCCTAAGTTATAATAATGATTGCGCGTAGTCTAGAGCTGCGCAGCTCCCCGAGTATCCACACCTTTAAGTCCCGTCGTCGTGCCCGCCGCAGTACAAGTCCAGTCATGCGCTCATTCCCGTATACCCACCTACACAGAGACAAGCACGTTAGCGCTGACACCAATATGAATACATCGAAATTTCGTTCAGCACATCTGCAGCAGTGTCAATGGCCTCTATCTGCGCAGTAGTGACAACCATCGCAGTGACAACCGCGAACTCGCAGACTCCGAGCACAAGGTCACAATGTTTAATGATAACTCAAATATCAATATATACTACGTGCTGCTGCACCGGCTCACATATTGCTGCGCAGGGCACGGTTGACTACCTCACGTGCATGAGTACCCTTTCGACTGACAGACGGAAGGGCTGGTCGACTATGGTCGCGGCGCTGCTGCCTGTGGGAGCTGGCTGCTGCTGCAAGTAGAGGCAGACTGTGTGTCACGGACCAGCGTAGCGCAGGCGTGCTTACCAGTAGTACCATGTGCTTAATGGTCGCATATTGGTGCTTTGCTTGGTGTTGCAAGCGTGCGCCAGGGAGGGGATGCGAGTGCCTGGTTGCGCATCCAAGGTCCTTCCGTACGTTGCAGGGTTTGTGACGCCCACGTTGCCATCCGTCACGTTGGCGGTCCCGGTGCCGAGGCGAGCCGCTGCCGGTGAGTGTCTGTCAGTGTGACATGTGACATGCGGGAGTACCCGTGGCTTCCAAAATGAAGCCTGCAGGGTGCAGGCGAGCAGGGCGCCTCTTCCCCGGCTCCTTGAAGCGATTACCCTTTGTTCCCCGCGCCCTTTTGATGCTGCTCCAACGTACGGTACGCAAGTGCAGGTGTAGGACGGAACAGATAGGAAGTGACGTCGGGATGCAAAATTAAAACCCACACCCAGCACGTCATGCAGTTGCACGTGGCAGTCAGGTGTGGGCAGCTTTGTCATCTCGCATACCGTATCCAGGATAATGGTGACGGTGCTCGGTTGCGTGCACGCCTGATGCCTGAGCATAGCCACCACATTTCAGCCGCAGTAGATTTGTAGACGTCGTGCCTGACCATGGGAGGTACCGGTAGGTTCCGACGGACAGGGGAGCTCCCATGCCGACGGATGCTCGGTACGGTATGCGGCCACAGGGCCCCTTACACTGTTCCGCAGTGTCACAACCATCTGGGTTACCGTAGTAGTGGCGCTGCTTCTCGACCTGTATCATTCAGTGCGGAGGCTGAGGGTGGGTGAGTACTACCTGGTACTACTCAGGTGAGTGGGTGGGCGTACTCACATGAGCTGTGTTTGCTGCGCTGGACGGAGTTGCTGCCGGCCACATCCACCGCTCGCACACCCAGTCCCGCCAGAGTTCTGTCCAAGACCCATTCGGCATTTGTCAATAGATAGCTTGACACAATACCTCAGCCAGCCGTTCCTTTCCTGTGGCCACCTGCTGAACCACTTGCGTACACATACAGCCAAGTCCCGTGCTCGCATGCGCATGCTACATACCGTCTTCCCCAGGGGAGCTCCCCTGAGGGGTCTTCCCTGCGACCACCAGCAGCCCACCAGCCAGGCGCCGCGGGCGATGTATGTGCGTGTTAGATTGCGCCCGCTACGCCTGTGCCTGAAACCCAATCAGGTCATCACATACATACAGCCGCCCATTTGCTTGCCCCTGTCCAATGGTCTCACCGTACGTTTTTGGGCTGAGCCCCCGGCACGAAGCGCACTCGGGGGGGCGAAGCCCCCCGTATAGCTCTCCTCTATAACATGGCATAGGCCTGGAAGCCAGGAAAAATCGGAAAGAGAAGAACGGTTTCGCAACAAGCTCTCTCCTGCCCTTACCTACGTGGCGGATGACGAAGGTGTCAAGAGCTTCACCGCAGCACTGACCAGATCCCAGTTGGCACGCCGTGCCGCTTGACCGGACGGTCCAACAGTACTTTCCGTGATGGTCGTGGGACTCAGTGAGGGCCACCGTGTAGGGGCTGCTGTCAAAGGCGCACTCCCTACCGCAGCCAAAACCCGGTTAACCCCGTAAAGGGGCCCTTTAAGGGTACCTTACGGCTCCCCTGCCCGAGGGCAGGAAACGCCAAGGTCGCACCCGTCCCTGTGCATAGCCATGTCCAATGGTTGTTTGGCGACCTGTACCGTTGTTGTAAACTGACTGCGGGTCCTGGCACACGTGTCAACTCGGCGCGAACCGGTTGGGCAACAAGCCCTTAGCCCGGTGGCCCCAGAGTGTCGCCGCTGAAGCAATATATCATCCACATGCCACTCACATCCATAATGCGCTGCTGTACTATCTGTGGCAGCACTTCCGCCTGGGCCTAACAGCATGGGCGCGTCACCTGAGCGCGAACACCAGAAACCCATCACTTTGAGCTGCTTGCCACTCAAGCACCTTACAGAAAGGCAGTACCGAAGGACTGAGTCGCATGCATGTGAGGGAGCGAAAAATGGAGCGCAGAGCGCACGAAATTGCCTGTCCGCACTGCTCGCAGCGACGCTCCGCGACACCACTGTGGCAGCAGCCAAGCGCAACTTGCACTCAGTGCCATTATCATTTGCACACTGCTGCTTGCCCCGCAGGCGGCATGTGACTCGCAACAGGCCAAGCCGTGACGGTAAGCGCGCTCCACCAGAGCTTCATTTGCGCATGCCTAAGAGCCATCTATGTGCACATAATAGTAGCATACGGCTTTCAACCCAGCAAAGTTAGTTGTGGCTGCGCGGCGCCAACACAACGCCTGAACGCAGCCGAACAGCCGAAAGGCAGGCCTTCGTTCTGTCTTTCCGCTTGCATGCCATGAGCACAAACAAGTAAAAGCAAGGGATACCGTTTGCTAGGTGGATTTGTGGTGAAGGCAAGTAGATGAGCACAGCGGAAGCAGATGTACGGCGGGTGGTTTCCCTGTTCCCTTGTCCCCTGCAGCTGTCCCCCATGTGTCCCCTGTCGCAGATTCCACCGTGCCCCGTCGGCCCTGTAACGGTACCTGCACCTTTTGCAACATGCACTCAACGGTGATACAAGTACCATGTCTGAAAGCACTGCAGCAGGCGGGAGCTTCCTTGGGGCTGGCGAAGGTGAACACAGCCGGTTCCGGTACAACACTGCCCCTGACCATGCACAGCACCGGGCCAACGGCTTACCGGCATGCTGCATATGCTGGTAAGGGGGCCAAGCCGCCGCCCTACTGCCGTAGTTAGGGCAGGGCAGGGACCAGGGCCAGGGTACAAAGGGATGGAGGCTCCTCTACCTGCCCAGTTACCTTTCTGCAACCACACCAAAGGTAACGTGATGTCACAGTAAGACAGTATCGTATCTTATTAACCTTCATAAGCAATTGTGCAAGACTTGGATTGAGTCAGGCGTGGCAGGAGTGCAGCACGTCGTGTAGGGCATGGGCGGGGGCAGGGTGGATGCATTCCCTGGTCCCACCAGCATAGCCGTACCCTGCCGTACCCTATTGCGGACACACCAAAAGCGATGCACCGTAACGCTGACACCCCTTCCTTAATACGGTACATCTCCATGTAGCGAGTAAAGTCTTCCAAGGGCGGCAGCCATAGGGCGCGGACAGCAGTCTACCGTAGACTGCGTAACACGGTAGGGAGCCTCCGCTGGTCCTACCAGCCCAGCATACCCCTGTGAAGCCGCATCAACCGCGGCGTGCCGTAGTGTCGCCTTCATCTCCTTGACCATGTATGAGGCAAGATGGCCAAATCGGAGCAGCAACAGGGGCAGACACTAGTCAGGCACGTCCCGTGGAAGGCACGCGCGTACGGCATAATGAGCCGCACCAGCACACCCTTGCTGTTACGCCACCCTGTCCATCGGTACATATCCATGTAACACGCAAACTGGCCAAAAGCGGCAGGGAAACGGGCGCACACAGGAGTAAGGTGCGTCATGTAAGACATGGGCATGGGTGGTAAGGGCACTCCCTGTCAAGCCGCCATCCCAGCCTTGATGCATGCACATGCAACACGTGAGGAGGTGGCGCAAAGCTGTAGCAGTACAGGCGTGGCCAGACGCAGAGCTTGTCACACAAGGCATGGGAGCGGTACGGCAGCGCAACTTGAGTGCAGAGCCTGGGCAAACTAGTTCAGTCCTATACCGTCCTATACTTGACACAGTATTTTGTGAATACATAAATGTTGCGGCAAATCGATATATGCCATTTCCTGATGCTCGCCGCAAGCGCAGATGGCACCACAGCCTCGGCGGAATCGTCCACGCGGTCATCAGGCTGCTTTTCCTCAAAATGACATTTGTCAATACAGTGGTTTACGTGATTGCTGGACGTCCTCAGCGGACGGTCAGGCTCTGGCGCTTTGAGATCGCATGGCTAGCCGCGCGGGAGACCACGGACCGATGTATCTAACCGGCATCAAAGGCATCATGAATGCCCATTATATGCCCGGCAACACCGTGAAAGTCTCTGAATTCCCTACTTTGCTCAAACGCTGGACGTCTTGCAAAGTGGCGACTGCGGCGCAGCAACTACAGCGACAACATAGCTTGAAGAAATCAACAGCAAATCATGTAAACCAACACAAGTAAGGCACTCAGGTAAGCGGCAGGGCACAGCGGGCTGTCGCTGCGATTTTGAATTGCGGGAGCGTAACCGGGAGGTTACGGTCAGGGGAGACCTGGTTACGGTCCCTTGCGCCGTGAACAGGGGCCTCCGCCCCCCTGCCCCCCTGCACCTGATTCGCTCCTGCAACTTATACCATATACACACCTTTGTTTTGCATGCTTATTTTGTCTTGAGTGTACTGCACGGTTTGTCCTACAGACTGCAGCCAACCCCTGTGCTTGCCTTGCAACGACATACCTGATGTGGCTCAGGTCCGACGGCAAGATCGTCATCATCCTGGTCCTACAGCATGGTTTCCAGCTGTTAGGAGCACACAGTAAGTAAGGCTTAGCTTGGTTTCCTGTTGTGCGACTTGATAAAACCCCATACCCTGCTCCGACAGGCTCCTCATGCACACGTTCCCTTGAAAGATGCCCTTGCCAGCAACACAATGGGATAACAATCCCCGTGCCTACAGCACGTATCTCGTAATGACACATCCCGCTGCCTCCCTCTCCCTTGTTTTGCAGTCCACCCGACTATGCTACGCCAACGTCGTCTTTCCAGTCCACTCCACGCTCGGGTTTACGCCTGTCTTGCACATTGCCAGCAACACCCTGGTCATGCACCTACGTACTACCTCACGTACGACTGCCATCCGGCCGTCAACCTGGACTGAACGTTCCTCACCACCACCGCCATTCCTTCCACACAACGCTCCACCCCTGAAGGCCTGCCCGTACGGTACGTGACTCTTGGACTTGAGGGGGCGTGTGCGTGACAGGGCTTGCCGGGACGGTCCCAAGGCGCATTGACTGTCCTCCTCGCAGCAGTGGAGCCAGGCCGTTGTGCACAAATTCAATGACGCTCTTGGTGTCCTCATGGTGCAGGAACGGTCGAGGTCGCCTGAGGCTGCATCCAGGAGAGCGCTGCCGTTTCAACAGTCGAGTACTCTTCTAGCGAGCTAAGAGCGCAGTTCACCAAGAGGTGAAGTCGTACTGCCAACGGGCACAAGTGCAGCCAGGCGGACAGCTGCGCCTTCATGTTAGCAACAGGGGGCTGCATGTTGGGGGAGGGCAGAGAGCGTAACTTGTGGGTTACGATTGCATGCTGTTGAGCACGAATGCTAGGCGCAGGACGGTCGAGAGCGTAACTTGTGGGTTACGATTGCATGCTGTTGAAGCACGAATGCTGTGGGCGCAGGACGGTCGAGAGCGTAACTTGTGGGTTACGGTTGCATGCTGTTGAAGCACGAGTGCTGAAGAAGACGACGACGTAGTTCTGGCTAGAGCTAGGTGGACGGCGTTACTACCAGGTGGCGCTTGCATGCCAGCGTGGGCAGTGGTGCAGGCCAGGACGGTACATACCGTAACCAGCTGGTTAAGGTGCAGGGTGGTGTGGGCAGTGAGC